>WFAB01001147.1:0-215000 GCA_018977245.1 Lethenteron camtschaticum | reverse complement strand
TGTTGCTACTGACAACACTGCTGATGATATTGTTGATGATGATGGCTGTCCAACTGCTGCTCCTGATGATGATTTTAGTGCAGCTAATATTCTTCTGCTGCTGATGATGATGATGCATCTACTACTGCTGCTGATGATGAATGCTGGTGATGATGTTGATGAAAATGTTGCTACTGACAACACTGCTGCTGATGATGATATTGTTGATGATGATGGCTGTCCAACTGCTGCTCCTGATGATGATTTTAGTGCAGCTAATATTCTGCTGCTGCTGATGATGAAACTACTGCTGCTGATGATGGATGCTGGTGATGATGTTGATGATAATGTTGCTACTGACAACACTGCTGCTGCTGATGATGATATTGTTGATGATGATGGCTGTCCAACTGCTGCTCCTGATGATGATTTTGGTGCAGCTAATATTCTTCTGCTGCTGATGATGATGATGAATCTACTACTGCTGATGATGGATGCTGGTGATGATGTTGATGATAATGTTGCTACTGACAACACCGCTGATGATGATGATATTGTTGATGATGATGGCTGTCCAACTGCTGCTCCTGATGATGATTTTAGCGCAGCTAATATTCTTCTGCTGATGATGATGAAACTACTGCTGCTGATGATGGGATGCCGGTGATGATGTTGATGATAATGTTGCTACTGACAACACCGCTGATGATGATGATATTGTTGATGATGATGGCTGTCCAACTGCTGCTCCTGATGATGATTTTAGTGCAGCTAATATTCTTCTGCTGATGATGATGAAACTACTGCTGCTGATGATGGATGCCGGTGATGATGTTGATGATAATGTTGCTACTGACAACACCGCTGATGATGATGATATTGTTGATGATGATGGCTGTCCAACTGCTGCTCCTGATGATGATTTTAGTGCAGCTAATATTCTTCTGCTGCTGCTGATGATGATGGATGCTGGTGATGATGTTGATGAAAATGTTGCTACTGACAACACTGATGATGATATTGTTGATGATGATGGCTCTCCAACTGCTGCTTCTGATGATGATTTTGGTGCAGCTAATGTGAATATTCTTCTGCTGCTGCTGATGATGATGATGATGCATCTACTACTGCTGATGATGGATGCTGGTGATGATGTTGATGAAAATGTTGCTACTGACAACACCGCTGATGATGATGATATTGTTGATGATGATGATGGCTGTCCAACTGCTGCTCCTGATGATGATTTTAGTGCAGCGAATATTCTGCTGCTGATGATGGATGCTGGTGATGATGTTGATGATAATGTTGCTACTGACAACACCGATGATGATGGCTGTCCAACTGCTGCTCCTGATGATGATAGTAGCTTAAGTCATCATCATAATCAGCACAAAAATTCAGAACGTAGTAGGAATTCAATAATGGCCATCCCACGGATATACTGTCCCCCGTCATAGGAACATGGATAGATTCTCGACACTACCCACAATCCCCTCCCCACCCACTCCACGTCCCTCCCCATCCCCCACACATGGAGTGCGCAATGACTCCACCCTTGCACAAATTGATGTTGGGCACAGTGGTGACGTCTTTAGAGAGAGCCAGTGACTTACGCAGAGACACACACAGAGACACACACACACAGAGACACACACACACTTATACAGAGACACACACAGAAACACACACACAGAGACTTACACAGAGACACACACACAGACACACACACACAGAGACACACACACAGAGACACACACTTACGCAGAGACACACACAGAGACACACACACACAGAGACACACACACACTTATACAGAGACACACACAGAAACACACACACAGAGACTTACACAGAGACACACACTTACGCAGAGACACACACAGAGACACACACACACAGAGACACACACACACTTATACAGAGACACACACAGAAACACACACACAGAGACTTACGCAGAGACACACACAGAGACACACACACACAGAGACACACACACAGAGACACACACTTACGCAGAGACACACACACAGGCACAGTGGTGACGTCTCGAGAGAGAGAGCCAGTGACTAACGCAGAGACACACACAGAGACACACACAGTGACACACACAGTGACACACAGTGACACACAGAGACACACACAGGGACAGTGGTGACGTCTCGAGAGAGCCAGTGACTTACGCAGAGACACACACAGAGACACACACACACAGAGACACACACAGAGACACACACTTACGCAGAGACACACACACAGGCACAGTGGTGACGTCTCGAGAGAGAGAGCCAGTGACTAACGCAGAGACACACACAGAGACACACACAGTGACACACACAGTGACACACAGTGACACACAGAGACACACAGAGACACACACAGGGACAGTGGTGACGTCTCGAGAGAGCCAGTGACTTACGCAGAGACACACACAGAGACACATACAGAGACACACACTTACACACAGACACACAGAGACACACACAGGGACAGTGGTGACGTCTTTAGAGAGAGCCAGTGACTTACGCAGAGACACACACACAGAGACACACACTTACACAGAGACACACACACACTTATACAGAGACACACACAGAAACACACAGAGAGACACATACAGAGACACACACAGAGACACACACACAGAGACACAGAGACACACAGAGACACACACACACAGAGACACACACAGACACACACAGAGAGACACACAGAGACACACAGACACACACAGAGACTTACAGAGACACACACACATACTTACAGAGACACACACACAGACACACACATAGACACACACACAGACACACACAGACACACACACAGACACACAGACATACACAGAGACACACACAGAGACCCACACACAGACTAACAGAGACCCACACACACTTACAGAGACACACACAGACTTACACAGAGACACACACAGACTTACACAGAGACACACACAGACTTACACAGAGACACACACAGACTTACACAGAGACACACACACACAGAGACCCACACACAAACTTACAGAGACACACAGACTTGCAGAGACACACACACAGACTTACAAACCCACACACTTACAGAGACCAACACACACTTACAGAGACACACGCACACTTACATAGACACCCACAGACTTACAGAGACCCACAGACTTACACAGACACCCACAGACTTACACAGACACCCACAGACTTACACAGACACCCACAGACTTACACAGACACCCACAGACTTACACAGAGACCCACAGACTTACACAGACCCATAGACTTACACAGACACCCACAGACTTACATAGACACACACAGACTTACACAGACACCCACAGACTTACACAGAGACCCACAGACTTACACAGACATCCACAGACTTACACAGACACCCACAGACTTACACAGACACCTACAGACTTACACAGACACCCACAGACTTACACAGAGACCCACAGACTTACACAGACCCATAGACTTACACAGACACCCACAGACTTACATAGACACACACAGACTTACACAGACACCCACAGACTTACACAGAGACCCACAGACTTACACAGACCCATAGACTTACACAGACACCCACAGACTTACATAGACACACACATACTTACACAGACACCCACAGACTTACACAGACATCCACAGACTTACACAGACACCCACAGACTTACACAGACACCCACAGACTTACACAGACACCCACAGACTTACACAGAGACCCACAGACTTACACAGACCCATAGACTTACACAGACACCCACAGACTTACATAGACACACACATACTTACACAGACACCCACAGACTTACACAGACACCCACAGACTTACACAGACACCCACAGACTTACACAGACACCCACAGACTTACATAGACCCATAGACTTACACAGACCCATAGACTTACACAGACACCCACAGACTTACATAGACACACACATACTTACACAGACACCCACAGACTTACACAGACACCCACAGACTTACACAGACACCCACAGACTTACACAGACACCCACAGACTTACACAGACACCCACAGACTTACACAGAGACCCACAGACTTACACAGACCCATAGACTTACACAGACACCCACAGACTTACATAGACACACACATACTTACACAGACACCCACAGACTTACACAGACACCCACAGACTTACACAGACACCCACAGACTTACACAGACACCCACAGACTTACATAGACCCACAGACTTACACAGACACCCACAGACTTACACAGACACCCACAGACTTACACAGACACCCACAGACTTACACAGACACCCACAGACTTACACAGAGACCCACAGACTTACACAGACCCATAGACTTACACAGACACCCACAGACTTACATAGACACACACATACTTACACAGACACCCACAGACTTACACAGACACCCACAGACTTACACAGACACCCACAGACTTACACAGACACCCACAGACTTACATAGACCCATAGACTTACACAGACACCCACAGACTTACATAGACCCACAGACTTACACAGACACCTACAGACTTACATCGACCCACAGACTCACAGAAACCCACAGACTTACAGAGACCCACACACAGTGGGTTTTCCTCCGGGTTTTCCAGTTTCTTTCCCTCCACATTTAGAATCAACGTCCACACGCGTTCAAAGTGTTTGGCTGCTCTAAATGTCCACGTGATGATGATGATGAGCCGCTTCGTTGAGCTATCGATTGGGTTAGCCAGGTTGCTTCTGACAAAGGGCTACACACATCTCAGTTGGCCTTTACCTGGTTAAAAACACATTGTCCTGCGGAGGGAGCTGGTAGGAACGTCGGGTTGCTCGGTCAATGGCCTGCAGGGTCAACGGCGGCGTGGTGTATTCCGCAAATATGGCCGACTGTGAGGGCGGGCACAAGCCGGCGTGAGTAGGTGAAACGTTGAGTTTTATAAGGGCACCACGGGGTGACCAGCCCCTCCCCACTCAGCCCCTCCCCTCCCACCACCCACCCAGCCCCACCCAGCCCCACCCAGCCCCTCACCACCCTCCCCAACCAGCCCCTCCCCACCCTCCCCTCCCCACCCAGCCCCTCCCCACCCAGCCCCTCCCTCCCCACCCAGCCCCTCCCTCCCCACCCAGCCCCTCCCTGCACGACGGACGGACACAATAATCCCCTGTGGGCTGGTGTAACCAGGAGGTTCCTACCAGTATAACAAAAAAATATCCGTAGTAGAGATGACTGACAGATGCTCAACACCTGCGTTGTGCGGCGATGGAGGCAGTGAGCGGGAATCGAACTCGGGATTCACCAGCTCACAACGAACGGTCCACTAAACTGATTGACCTTTTTCGATTTAAAGCTTTCGTGACTGCAGGGATTCATCTTCTTGGTTCTTTCGGTAAAGTCACGTAGAAGGGAAATAATAAAATAATAAAAGTTAAACATAATAAAATACAATTCTCACGACGTTTCGGCCACAACGCAAGCAGCCGTCCTCAGGTGAAGAACAGGTCTGTCGGGGAGACAGCGTCTGAATGAATGTAACATTCATTCAGACGCTGTCTCCCCGACAGACGGCTGCTTGCGTTGTGGCCGAAACGTCGTGAAAATTATTTTATTATTTTATTACTTCCCTTCTACGTGATGACTTTACCGAAAGAACCAAGAAGATGATTTGACGACCCCTAACCCCCACGAGAACGCGCACGTGTGCACACACACGCACACACACCACACACACATGCACACACGCACGCACACACACGCACACACACACACGCACACACGCACACACACACACGCGCACACGCGCACACAGACACGCACACACACACACACGCACGCACACACACACGCACACACACACACGCACACACACACGCACACACACGCACACACACACACACACGCACACACACACGCACACACACGCACACACACACACACGCACACACACACATACCACACACACACCACACACACCACACACGCACACACACACGCGCACACACACGCGCACACACGCACACGCACACCACACACACACCACACACACCACACACACCACACACACACACCACACACACCACACACACACACACACGCACACACACGCACACACACACACACGCACGCACACACCACACACACCACACACACACGCGCACACACACGCGCACACACACACACACAAACAAGCTGGTAAACCAGTCTGTTAAGTGAGCCTCGATTGCGCTCGAGGGAATACGACTTGGGAAGAAATGTGCAAACGCACAGAAATGCACTGACGCTCGCGCAAATATGCGGACTTATATGGGCTTATCGACAGACCCTACACACACGTAAATACACTGACTCGCAGAATGACGCAGAGCGTCAAAGACTTGCACAGAGGCTATGTCGGCGGACCTAGATGGAACCTCTACACTCGAATAGCATATGACCCATAGGTTGAAACGGAGACACACAGACATACTTAGAAACCCAGAGATTTATGCAGAGACCTACAGACTTAAATAGAATCCCACAGACTCACACAGAGACCCATACTCACACAGAGACCCATCTGACTCACATAAAGACCTATAGACTCACACAGAGACCCGTAAACTCACGCAGAGACCCATAGACTCCCACATAGACACAGACTCACACAGAGACCCATAGACTCACACAGAGACCCATAGACTCACACAGAGACCCATAGACTCACACAGAGGCCCATAGACTCACGCAGAGACCCATAGACTCACACATACACAGACTCACACATACACAGACTCACACATACACAGACTCACACATACACAGACTCACACATAGACACATAGACTCACACAGAGACCCATAGACTCACACAGAGACCCATAGACTAAATTAGAGACCCAAAGACTCTCACAGAGGCCCATAGACTCACACAGAGACCCATAGACTCATACATAGACACATACTCACACAAAGACCCATAGACTCACACATAGACCCATAGGCTCACACAGAGACCCATAGACTCAAATAGAGACCCAAAGACTCACACATAGACCCATAGACTCACACAAAGACCCGTAAACTCACACAGAGACCCATAGACTCACACAAAGACCCGTAGATTCACACATAGACCCACAGACTCACACAGAGATCCACAGACTCACACAGAGACCTATAGACTCACACAAAGATCCACAGACTCACACATAGACCCATAGACTCACACAGAGGCCCACAGACTCACACATAGACCCATAGACTCACACAGAGACCCATAAACTTACAGAGACCCATAGACTCACACATAGACCCATAGACTCACACATAGACCCATAGACTCACACAGAGACCCATAGACTCACACATAGACCCATAGACTCACACAAAGACCCATAGACTCACACAGAGATCCACAGACTCACACAGAGACCCATAGACTCACACATAGACCCATAGACTCACACAGAGACCCAAAGACTCACACAGTCAACAGCGACCACACAAAACACACACACACACACCACATGGTCAGGACTTTATCATGCATAAATATCTACATTTTACTGTGGAAAAATACATTTTTACGCCGCATTCCATTTCAGTCTGCATGTTTTCCCGATGATAGCACTGTACAAAATCATGTCCTTCACTCACCCGGGAAGTCCTCGCTGAGGCTTACGACTGGTATTCTGGAGGGTTTCTGCAACGTTCAGCCACATCAGTTCCATTGGTGTTCAGTGTTTGGATTCGTCCGTCTCTGTGCGAGCATGTGGATCGCTATGCGAGTCTGTGGGGCTGTATGCAAGTCTATGAGTCTCCGTGCGAGTCTGTGGGTCTGTATGCAAGTCTATGAGTCTCCGTGTCTCCGTGCGAGTCTGTGGATCTTTGCGCGAGTCTATGGGTCTCTGTGTGAGTCTGTGGGTCCCTGTGTGAGTCTAAGGGTCTCTGTGTGAGTCTGTGGGTCTTTGCGCGAGTCTATGGGTCTCTGTGTGAGTCTGTGGGTCCCTGTGTGAGTCTAAGGGTCTCTGTGTGAGTCTGTGGGTCTTTGCGCGAGTCTATGGGTCTCTGTGTGAGTCTATGGGTCTGTGTGTGAGTCTATGGGTCTCTGTGTGAGTCTATGGGTCTCTGTGTGAGTCTGTGGGTCTTTGCGCGAGTCTATGGGTCTCGGTGTGAGTCTATGGGTCTCTGCACAGGTATATAGGTCTCTGTGCAGGTCTATGGGGCTCTGTGCGAGTTTATGGGTCTCTGCGGGTCAATGGGTCTCGGTGTGAGTCTCTGTGTCTCTGTGTGAGTCGATGGGTCTCTGTGTGAGTCTCTGTGTCTCTCTGCGAGTTTATGGGTCTCGGTGTGAGTCTACGTGTCTCTGTGTGAGTCTATGGGTCTTTGCGCGAGTCTATGGGTCTCTGTGTGAGTCTATGGGTCTGTGTGTGAGTCTATGGGTCTCTGTGTGAGTCTGTGGGTCTTTGCGCGAGTCTATGGGTCTCTGTGCGAGTCTATGGGTCTCTGTGTGAGTCGATGGGTCTCTGTGTGAGTCTGTGGGTCTCTGTGCGAGTCTATGGGTCTCTGTGTGTGTCTATGAGTCTCTGTGTGTGTCTATGGGTCTCTGTGTGAGTCTGTGGGTCTCTGTGCGAGTCGATGGGTCTCTGTGTGAGTCTATGGATCTCTGTGTGAGTCTATGGGTCTCTGTGTGAGTCTATGGGTCTCTGTGTGAGTCTATGGTCTCTGTGCGAGTTTTTGGGTCTCTGTGTGAGTCTATGGGTCTCTGTGTGAGTCTATGGTTCTCTGTGTGAGTCTATGGGTCTCTGTGTGAGTCTATGGGTCTCTGTGTGAGTCTGTGGGTCTCTGTGCGAGTCTGTGGGTCTCGGTGTGATTCTATGTGTCTCTGTGTGAGTCTATGGGTCTCTGTGTGAGTCTGTGGGTCTCTGTGTGAGTCTATGGGTCTCTGTGTGAGTCTATGGGTCTCTGTGTGAGTCTATGGGTCTCTGTGTGAGTCTATGGGTCTCTGTGTGAGTCTATGGGTCTCTGTGCGAGTTTTTGGGTCTCTGTGTGAGTCTATGGGTCTCTGTGTGAGTCTATGGTTCTCTGTGTGAGTCTATGGGTCTCTGTGTGAGTCTATGGGTCTCTGTGTGAGTCTGTGGGTCTCTGTGCGAGTCTGTGGGTCTCGGTGTGATTCTATGTGTCTCTGTGTGAGTCTATGGGTCTCTGTGTGAGTCTGTGGGTCTCTGTGTGAGTCTATGGGTCTCTGTGTGAGTCTATGGGTCTCTGTGTGAGTCTATGGGTCTCTGTGTGAGTCTATGGGTCTCTGTGTGAGTCTATGGGTCTCTGTGCGAGTTTTTGGGTCTCTGTGCGAGTCTATGGGTCTCTGTGCGAGTTTTTGGGTCTCTGTGTGTGTCTATGGGTCTCTGTGTGAGTCTATGGGTCTCTGTGTGAGTCTATGGTTCTTTGTGTGAGTCTATGGGTCTCTGTGCGAGTCTATGGGTCTCTGTGTGAGTCTATGGGTCTCTGTGCGAGTTTTTGGGTCTCTGTGTGAGTCTATGGGTCTCTGTATGAGTCTACGGGTCTCTGTGCGAATCGATGGGTCTCTGTGTGAGTCGGTAAAGACTTTACCGAAAGAACCAAGAAGAGGATATTTCACAATCACCGACCATGACAAAAAAAGCTATACAGCTAGCTCAGTTGGGCCTTAACTGGTAAAATAAAATTGTTTTAGTTTAAGTTCTAACCAGGCTGAGACTTTGCTGATGAGTGTGTGCCCGCATGCGTGCCCTCCCGCGCGCGTGCGTGCGTGGGAAGGTGAGAACACGCACTTCGAAGGTTACTTGCGCGACTTGGCACAGGAGCCGAGACCACAACGGGCACCATGAGGGAGTCGGTGAAAGTCACATTGTCCGCTGTGTGTCCTCTTTGTCTTTGTGTGGGGGCCTCATCGCGGGGAGCGGTGGCGCCGGGGTTAGCGCGCCGCGCTTACCAACCCGGCCACCCGAGGTTCGATTCCCGCTCACGGCCAACGCCATCACCGGCAGAGGTCGCAAACGGGTTTTGATTCCTTACCCGTACCCGGACCCGGCCGCACCAGGGTCGCAAACGGCGACCCGTACCCAGCCGGGTACGGGTAGCCGTTCCCTACCCGTACCCGTACCCTACCCGAAATGAGTGACAAACGGTGACTCACCAGTGACTCACGGCCTACCCGTACCCGTACCCGGCCGCACCAGGGTCGCAAACCGGTACCCGTACCCGGCCGATACCCGGCTACCCGGCCGGGTACGGGTAGCCGGGTATCGGGTAGGGTACAGGTATCGGGTACCCTATTGCGACTTCTGGGATGAAGCCATGTTGCAGGCGCGAGTGGGTTGATTCTAGGAACTTGAATTGTGAGAAGAAACAAGACGTTGGGAAATGAGTGACAAACGGTGACTCACCGGTGACTCACGACCTACCCGTACCCGGCCGCACCAGGGTCGCAAACGGCTACCCGTACCCGGCTGGGTATGGGTAGCCGGGTATCGGGTAGAGTACGGGTATCGGGTACCCGGTTGCAACCTCTGATCACCGGTGACGATTATCTGCACCGGGCCTGGTGCCAGGGCCTGGTGCACATTTCCAAAAAGCTAAAACTATTTTTTATTTTAGCAGCTAAGGCCCACTGAGCGATATGGCTCTTTTTCAGAAGCAACCTGGACACAAATGATCGCTCAATTAAGTGGCGTATCATGTGGAACTTTATAGCAGCCAAACACTCTAAGCAAGTGATGTTGATTCTAAACATGGAGGGAGAAACTGGAGAAAAATCCACGTGGCCACGGGAAAAAAGAGAGAGACACGCAAACTCCAAATATACAGCAGTTATCAGGATTGGGATCGAACCCACGACCCGCCCACCTCCTACGCATTCCACAAGTAGTACTAATCCCATATCTGCATTTCCCATAAATATGCTAAATTCCTATTGATATGCAAATTATTTTGTCAAGGCGCTCTTCCCCCTCTAACCCAGCAGCTTAAATATACGCTGCCAAGCATGGTGGTGTTCATTCAGACGCTGTCTTCCCGACAGACCTGTTCTTCACCTGAGGACGGCTGCTTGCGTTGTGGCCGAAACGTCGTGAGAATTGTATTTTATTATGTTTTATTTTTGTTTTATTATTTCCCTTCTACGTGATGGCTTTACCGAAAGAACCAAGAAGACTGTCCCTCTCGTCTGTGTCGCCTCGCTTGGGGTGGCGCAGAGTTCACGCGAGAGAGAGACAAGCCGTCAATCGTTAACCAAGTCTACTGCCGTACGCGTGCAGGCTAAAGGTGAGCGAGAAAATCTATTTGCTTTCTCACTGTAACGCTTCAGTGCGTTGAGGAGGCCCTGTCTGTGATCATCCACAATTCCTCGGCTGTTTGGACTTGGGTTTTAAGTGGTTAACGGTTCGATTATTGATCTTTTCTTACACGCTTTCTATTAACTCGCTCTGTCTGTTGTTGTATCCTCAAATCTTGTAACTCAATTTTAACCCACTTCCCAATGTGGTATTGACTGCAAACTTGGTTTACTTATTTCTTACTGATGACAATACTATGTTCTTTCATAAAAATATTTTAAACAATCTTTTTACACACTTTCTATTAACTCACTCTGTCTGTTGTTGTTGTATCCTCAAATCTTGTAACTCAATTTTAATTCACTTCCAAATATGGTATCGACTGAAAACTTGGTATACTTATGTCATACTGATGACAATACTATATTCTATCGTAAAAAACAAAATAAAATATTTTTTAACAATATTTTTTATATCTTATGTTTCGGCTTGGGTCTAATCGTCCACGCTCAACTGACGTTGGCTGTAATTGCCCACGGTCCCTTACGTTATGGCAAACATCGGGGCCACTTTCTGGAGTCGTGGAGTTCTGTAATTATTAGACCGGTACATTTCATTAAAGCGTGTTTTTTAAAAAAGTTTTTAAAATATTACTTATTTATCTCGTGCGGTTCCTCCGTCTTTTCTGTCTGATCTGTTGTCTGTATCTATAGACTGTGTTGTCTGTCTGATCTGTTGTCTGTATCTATAGACTGTCATCTTATATGTGTTGTCTGTTATCTGTTGTCTGTATCTATAGTCTGTGTTGTCTGTCTGATCTGTTGTCTGTATCTATAGACTGTCATCTTATATGTGTTGTCTGTCTGATCTGTTGTCTGTATCTATAGACTGTGTTGTCTGTCTGATCTGTTGTCTGTATCTATAGACTGTCATCTTATATGTGTTGTCTGTCTGATCTGTTGTCTGTATCTATAGTCTGTCATCTTATATGTGTTGTCTGCATGATCTGTTGTCTGTATCTATAGTCTGTGTTGTCTGTCTGATCTGTTGTCTGTATCTATAGTCTGTGTTGTCTGTCTGATCTGTTGTCTGTATCTATAGTCTGTGTTGTCTGTCTGATCTGTTGTCTGTATCTATAGTCTGTGTTGTCTGTCTGATCTGTTGTCTGTATCTATAGTCTGTGTTGTCTGTCTGATCTGTTGTCTGTATCTATAGACTGTGTTGTCTGTCTTATCTGTTGTCTGTATCTATAGTCTGTGTTGTCTGTCTGATCTGTTGTCTGTATCTATAGACTGTCATCTTATATGTGTTGTCTGTCTGATCTGTTGTCTGTATCTATAGTTTGTGTTGTCTGTCTGATCTGTTGTCTGTATCTATAGTCTGTGTTGTCTGTTTTATCTGTTGTCTGTATCTATAGTCTGTGTTGTCTGTTTTATCTGTTGTCTGTATCTATAGTCTGTGTTGTCTGTCTGATCTGTTGTCTGTATCTATAGTCTGTGTTGTCTGTCTGATCTGTTGTCTGTATCTATAGACTGTCATCTTATATGTGTTGTCTGTCTTATCTGTTGTCTGTATCATCATATTCGTCGTCTGTGTAGACCATCTCGTCTTGTCTGTCATTTGTTGTCTCGTCCGCATCGTCTGATTTCGATGTCTTTTTCTCGATTTTCTGTTTGCACGAAGTCACACAGTCACTACAAGATGTTTTCTTGTTCAAGTTTTTGTTTTTAAATCCTTTATATTAAGTTCGCTTGCTTGCTTGCTTAGGACCGTGCAAATCTTTCGCTCGTTTTTTAACCCACTTCCCGTGATCCAATCGAGCTGACATTTTGCACACAGACTCATTGTGCGTGACAATTAATGTTCGTGAAATTTTTTTCCCAAAATTTTACACTTTTTAGGACAAAAATATTATATTTAATTACCAATTGCTTAATGGTGCAATGGAATCATCTGACCCATAGGTGGCAGCCATCTCAAGCCAGAGGACGAGAGGACTCTAGCCGCCACGCATATAAAGGATTTATAGTGAAAAACTTTGTTTTTACGGGTTATACTTATTTGTTTGTTGCGGTTGCACCCGATTCAAGAGCCGAATGGCTCACAGGGATATCTTCTCCATATATATAAAAAATAAAAAGGCAAAGCTGTGAATATGTGCGTCTGTTCAAAATGTTTAGCTTACTTCCCGACATGCAACAAACTGGAAATTTTCCATGTGGGTACTTTCCAGACTGTACACAGGGACGAGGTGGAGCGGCTGACAGCATACTGCAGGGGCAACAACCTGCTCCTTAACACCGCAAAGACCAAGGAGCTCATAATAGACTACAGGAGAAAGAAAACGGACACTCCACCACTAATCATCAGCGGGGACTGTGTGGAGAGGGTGGCAGACTTCTGCTTCCTGGGAGTCCACATTGGGGAGGGCCTGACCTGGAGCGCCAACAGCACTGAGCTTCTGAAAAAGGCCCAGCAGAGACTTTATTTCCTGAGAATTCTCAGGAATAATAACATCACACAGAAACTGCTGGTGTCCTTCTACCGAGCCTCCATCGAGAGCATTCTTACATACTGCATCTGTGTATGGTACACCAGCTGCACAGTGGCTCAGAGGAAAGCGCTCTAGCGGGTCATCAACACAGCCCAAAAGATCGCCGGCTGCCATCTCCCCACACTGGAAGAACTACACAGGTCACGTTGCATCAAAAAAGCACAGAACATTATAAAGGACTCTTCTCACCCTGGACACTCACTGTTTGAGCTGTTGCCATCAGGCAGACGATTCAGATCAGTCAAAACAAGGACAAACAGATTCAAACAGAGCTTTTATCCTACAGCGATCACCACACTCAATAATGCTAATTAATTATTAAGTGTAACCTTATGTAACCTTATGTGGGTATGTGGGTATACTTGGGCTGTTTTTATATATAGTATAAATTGATTATCTTTCATTTAATTTTATTTTTATTTTCTTGTTTTATTTAATTTAAATTTATGAATGAGGCCCTGACTGGTGAGCATTTTAAATTTCGTTGTACTGGTGACAATGACAATAAACGATCTATCTATCTATCTAATTATAAAAATACACTTTTGTGGGGTTTTTTTTGGGGTGGGGGGGGGCTCAATAATGCATTTTTTTTGCACGGCAAGTGAGCTGTGATGTCACATCTGTCACGTGACCCGCGCGTGTGGAAGCGTCACGCATTGTAGTGTAACGGGTAGCGCTACGCCGCGCTACGAACCCGGCGACCCGAGTTCGATTCCCGCTCACGGCCACCACCGGTGACGATTATTTTAACTGCTCCTGGGCCTCCCTAGGTCGACTCAGCCTCAAACGAATAACTGCTGTGGTGTGTGAACATCGCCACTGGGGAGACAAAGGCGGCCGGGCGTGGTGAATCCAAGTCCCGGGCGAAGCCGGGTAGTAAAGCTCGTAGCTAATAAATTAAACTGAAAAAACTGAAAATGTCTTCTCCACTTAGTTTGTCCATGTGGGGTGCATGGTGTGTCATGTGTCCTCTTGTCTCTATTCTGTCTCGTCTGCTGTCTCTCTGTCTGCCTGTCTGTGTTGTTTCCCTACGGGGAGCGGTGGCGCAGTGGTTAGCGCCACGCTTGCGCTACGAACCCGGCAACCCGAGTTCGATTCCCGCTCACAGCCAACACCGGTGACGATTAATCTGAACCTGTCATGGGCCTCCCCCTAGGTCGACTCAGCCTCAAATGAGTACCTGGTGCGGTGTGTACTAAACATCGCCGCTGGGGAGACAAAGGCGGCCGGGCGTGGTGCTGGCCACCCACTCCCTCGTGTGCCACAGTGCCGGCCTTCATAGGCGCCACCCGCTAACAGCACTTGCCCCAAAAGTCTGTGCAGGCTATATGGGGAACCTTTGTCTCATTTGCCCGTCCCATTACAGGAGTTCTAATTGCGTGTGGCCGTCTTGTATATTCCCTTTAACCATTATTCGGCAAATCTCATTTACACTTCGAGTTTTGCAGTCACACACGTTGCCGCGTTTCTTTCCATGCTCCATCTCCGCGTGTGACGTTCTCTTGGGGCGGATCGTTGTAAGAATACAACGTGCACAAAGTGCGCGTGCAAATCTTAGTGGCTATTTTTATCCGGGGCCCGTTCTGGGCATCCCTTAGGTCCACTCAGCCATAAATGGTCACTGGCTATATGCGAGGTGGTGGGCAATGCATTTTGCACTTCAACTCAAGAGTTGGATTTTTTTTTTGCTACTTTCGGTGTAGTGCCTACAATGATTTTGAGTCTCATTCGCGAGAGCGAGTACGCGAGTGAGTGGGCGAGTGAGTGGGCGAGTGAGTGGGCGAGCGAGTGGGCGGGCGAGTGGGCGAGCGAGTGGGCGAGTGAGTGGGCGAGTGAGTGGGCGGGCGAGTGAGTGGGCGAGTGAGTGGGCGAGCGAGTACGCGAGTTAGTGGGCGAGTGAGGGGGCGAGCGAGCGGGCGAGCGGGCGAGTGAGCGGGCGAACGAACGGGCGAGCGAGCGGGTGAGCGAGCGAGCGAGTGGGCGAGCGAGCGGGCGAGTGAGTCGGCTCGTGCCGATTATTATTTTCAGACTGATTACATACCTGTCAACCCCTTATCATTGCCAACCTCATTACAGACCAACTCAGACCTTACTGGTCACCCCCCGTGCCCCTTATACCTCTCAACGTTCATCCTACAAAGACCCATCACAAGGGAGAAACACAAACACAGAGACACTCACCACTACTACACTTACCACTAGCACACTCACCACTACACTCACTAGTACACTCACCACTACTCACCACTACTACACTTACCACTAGCACACTCACCACTACACTCACTAGTACACTCACCACTACTCACCACTATTCACCACTACGACACTCACCACTACTACACTTACCACTAGCACACTCACCACTACACTCACTAGTACACTCACCACTACTCACCACTACTCACCACTACGACACTCACCACTACTACACTTACCACTAGCACACTCACCACTACACTCACTAGTACACTCACCACTACTCACCACTACATACCTGTCAACCCCTTATCATTGCCAACCTCATTACAGACCAACTCAGTCCTTACTGGTCACCCCGTGCCTCTTATAAATCTCAACGTTCATCCTACAATGTCCCATCACAAACACAGAGACAAAAATGTTGCCCGTATTGAAACGGCTGTGCGTCGTATGAACTTGCAAACTCAATTTCCCCGTACAAGAACACGGATATAAAACCGTACGGGTTGACAGGTGTGTAATCATAGCACAGTACAATTACAAATGAAGTCTAAGCAATATAAAAAACAATAAATGATGGGGTGGGAGTGAATATTGCACGAATGTGAACCAGACAAAGGATCCCCCCCTGCGTGTAGCCTCAACGGACTTTTGGGGCAAGTGCTGTTGGCGAGTAGCAGCAGCAGCGGCTGCTACGAAGGCCGTCACTGTGGCACGCGAGTGGGTCGTGTGGCCAGCACCACACGCCCGGCCGCCTTTGTCTCCCCAAGTAGACGGACAACGATGCGCATACGAGGGGGATGACGGGTCCCCGATGTGGACATTCATTCACAAATCTAGTTGCTGTGCGATGAGCAAATAAGAATATCTTCTTGGTTCTTTCGGTAAAGTCGTCACGTAGAAGGGAAATAATAAAATAATAAAAATAAAACATAATAAAATACAATTCTCACGACGTTTCGGCCACAACGCAAGCAGCCGTCCTCAGGTGAAGAACAGGTCTGTCGGAAAGACAGCATCTCATTCATGTCGGGAAGTACGCTAAACATTTTGAACAGACACACATAATCACAACTTTGCCGTTTATATATATACGGAGATAACCCTGTGAGCCATGCGGCTCTTGACTCAGAGTGCAACCGCGACAAGCAAAAACATGAACGAGAAACGTCTTCAAGTGACTACACGCAACAGAAAAAAAAATCGTGGAAAAAACACCAAAAACTTCCAGAAAAACACCGCATTTCAACGCCGCGTGCCAAAATCCCTGTGGGATGCAAGTCAAACAATAACAAACATTAGACAATGTTGTTGATAGTGGCCAGGTCGCAGCTCAATGGGACCTTCCTTACTTGGTCAAATTTTAAATTGTAGGTGTAGTAGTGTATTGGTCATAGCTGCGGGAACTGTGGCCAATCGTCAGGAGTGGAATGATCACATTGCATTTGTAAAGTCTGAACGGATGAAAGTTCTATTTATCATGTGACCTTTTTGCCAGTATGCAAGTATGAAAAATAGACTTTACCCTTTCTGGCAATAAAACACGAGTTATGTTAAAATGTTCAAACATCATTATCTTTCCGACAGACCTGTTCTTCACCTGAGGACGGCTGCTTGCGTTGTGGCCGAAACGTCGTGAGAATTATTTTATTATGTTTTATTTCGATTATTTTATTATTTCCCTTCTACGTGACTTTACCGAAAGAACCAAGAAGATGAATCCCTGCAGTCACGAAAGCTTTAAATCGATATTTTTATTATTTCATTATTTCCCTTCTACGTGACTTTACCGAAAGAACCAAAAAGATGAATCCCTGCAGTCACAAAAGAAGCTTTAAATCGAAATGTGCGCACTACTTGAGCATATTTCCACTACAGTGCAGAGGAAAGTGTAAACCAATGACGGAATGTGTAGGGGACACCAATGGGATATCTGCCCTTGGATCGTGATGATGATGATGATAAACTATTAAACTATTTTTAAATCCTATATATTAAGTTCGCTTGCTTGCTTAGGACCGTGCAAATCTTTCGGTCGTTTTTTAACCCACTTCCCGTGATCCAATCGAGCTGACATTTTGCACACAGACTCGTTGTGCGTGACAATTTATTTTCGTGAAAAAACATTTTTTTCAAAATTTTCCACTTTTTAGGAAAAAATAAATGTCATATTTAATTTAAAATACCAATGTGATAAAAATGAAACTCTTACTCAAGAAAAACAGAAATGAATAATAAAATAAAACCGATGCCACGCATATAAAGGATTTATAGTGAAAAACTTTGTTTTTACGGGTTAATTTTTTATTTGACCAGGTAAGACCCATTGAGCGACCTGGCCACAAATGATAGCCCAACGATGTGGCTTATCGCGTGCAAATGTATAGCAGCCAAATACTCTTAAACGCACGTTGATTCTAAATGCGGATGGAAAAACCGGGAGACGCGGGAAAAATCCACATGACCACAGAGAGAGACACGCAAACTCCAAATATACAGCAGCAGGCGTCAGGGTCGGGATCGAAACCACGACCTCCTGTAGACCAGGCGAGGTAGTTAACATCTCACCACGGAGAGAGACACGCAAACTCAAATATACAGCAGGCGTCAGGGTCGGGGTCAAACCCACGACCTCCTTCATACCAGACGAGCTAATTAACATCTCACCACGGAGAGACGCAAACTCAACATATACAGCAGGCGTCATCAGGGTCGGGATCCAACCCACGACCTCCTGTAGACCAGGCGAGGTAGTTAACATCTCACCACGGAGAGAGACACGCAAACTCAACATATACAGCAGCAGGCGTCAAGGTCGGGATCGAACCCATGATGATGATGTGGAATATTGCAAACTCCTCTGTTGGGTTTAAGCACCAGTGTGACTTGTAAATAAACCTTTCCAAGAATAGAAATGTGTTACTGTTTTTGATGACTAATTTGGGCTTAGGGGGTAAATGCACGAGTTATTAATGTAGGTCAAAGCCTCAGGTTGCGCGCGGTTAATTCACGAATCGGATCAACCGCACGCGGATAACCGAGATTCCATTGCGTTTACATTTTCAAGTGCAGCGATAATAATACGCTTGATATTATTCAGACGCTGCAACCAATATCCCACTCATCTTCTTGGTTCTTTCGGTAAAGTCACGTAGAAGGGAAATAATACAAGAATAAAAATAAAACATAATAAAATAATTCTCACGACGTTTCGGCCACAACGCAAGCAGCCGTCCTCAGGTGAAGAACAGGTCTGTCGGAAAGGCAGCGTCTGAATGAACCCATTTATTTAATATTTTTCATTCATTCAGACGCTGTCTTCCCGACAGACCTGTGCTTCACCTGAGGACGGCTGCTTGCGTTGTGGCCGAAACGTCGTGAGAATTGTATTTTATTATGTTTTATTTTTATTCTTGTATTATTTCCCTTCTACGTGACTTTACCTAAAGAACCAAGAAGAAGAATCCCTGCAGTCACGAAAGCTTTAAATCGAAATATCCCACTCCTCCATATGATTTGTTCATTAACAACGACTGCTATTGAGAGCTGCCCGACACAATGCACACAGACACGTGACTGATGACACCGATTGTAACATGCATATTTGATTATTAATTGCAAGAATATCAACTCAGATGTTGAAGAGAATACATCAACCCCACTCTCCTTCACGTGGTCACATCTACAACCCAATGCACACACTAACTCAACTCGGTGATGAAGACTGATGATGATGATTATGAAGTTATGTTTGAAGCACCATTAATTGCAAATACCATACTTGAATCTATTCAGAAGTTTAAACCACTGTGTAATTCACTCTTCACAACTGATCACAGTAGCACTGTGTTCACATCTAAACCCAATGCACACGTGAACTCAACTCGGTGATGAAGACTGATGATGATGATTATGAAGTTGTGTTTTAAGCACTATTAATTGCAAATACCATACTTGAATCTATTCAGAAGTTTAAGCCATTGTGTAATTCACTCCTCACAACTGATCACAGTAGCACTGTGTTCACAGCTACACCCAACGCACACGCGAACTCAACTCAGTGATGAAGACTGATGATGATGATTATGAAGTTATGTTTTAACAACTAATTAATTGCAAATACCATACTTGAATCCATTCAGAAGTTTAAGCCACTGTGTAATTCACTCCTCACAACTGATCACAGTAGCACTGTGTACACAGCTACAACCCAATGCACACGCGAACTCAACTCGGTGATGAAGACTGATGATGATGATTATGAAGTTATGTTTTAAGCACTATTAATTGCAAATACCATACTTGAATCCATTCAGAAGTTTAAGCCACTGATGTATCACTTCTCCTCACGACTAACCACCCAGACCCGCAGTATTCATAGCTACAACCCCAATGCACACAGACACTCAACTGAGTGATGAAAAATGATGAGTTATGTTTAGTAAACAATAGTCAAAGCAACGTTGTAACTAAATCCATTCACAAGTGAAAGCCACTGTCATTGACTCCTCGCGACTGACCACACAGACCCACAGTATTCACAGATACAACCCCAATGCACACAGACACGAACACTTAGTGCTGACGACTGATGATGATTATGAAGTTATGTTTTAAACACTATTCATTGATATTTAAGCCACTGATGTATCACTTCTCACCACGACTGACCACACAGACAGCCCCACTTTGTACACAGCAAAGACCCAATACAACACAGACACTCAACTCAGAGATGATGATGATTATGAAGTTATGTTTTAAACACTATTCATTGATATTTAAGCCACTGATGTATCACTTCTCACCACGACTGACCACACAGACAGCCCCCACCTTGTACACAGATACAACCCAATACAACACAGACACTCAACTCAGAGATGATGATGATTATGAAGTTATGTTTTAAACACTATTCATTGATATTTAAGCCACTGATGTATCACTCCTCACCACCACTGACCACACAGACAGCCCCACTTTATACACAGGTACAACCCAATACAACACAGACACTCAACTGACTGATGATGATGATTATGAAGTTATGTTTTAAACACTATTCATTGATATTTAAGCCACTGATGTATCACTTCTCACCACGACTGACCACACAGACAGCCCCCACTTTGTACACAGATACAACCCAATGCAACACAGACACTCAACTCAGAGATTAAACATGATAAGCAAGTTATGTTTAAGTAAACAATAGACATTGCAACGTTATACTTGAATCTATTCACGAGTTTAAGGCGCTGCTCTATAAGAATGTACAACTCACTACTGACTTACACAAGACAGGATCACGGTGTCTGACAGCTACAACCCTCAATGCACACAGACACCCAACTGAGTGATGATGATGATGATTATGAAGTTATGTTTTAAACACTATTCATTGATGTGTAAGCCACTGATGTATCACTTCTCACCACTACTGACCACACAGACAGCCCCACTTTGTACACAGCAAAGACCCAATACAACACAGATACTCAACTCAGTGATGATGATGATTATGAAGTTATGTTTTAAACACTATTCATTCATATTTTAGCCACTGATGTATCACTTCTCACCACTACTGACCACACAGACAGCAACACTTTGTACACAGCAAAGACCCAATGCAACACAGACACTCAACTCAGTGATGATGATGATTATGAAGTTATGTTTTAAACACTATTCATTGATATGTAAGCCACTGATGTATCACTTCTCACCACTACTGACCACACAGACAGCCCCACTTTGTACACAGCAAAGACCCAATACAACACAGATACTCAACTCAGTGATGATGATGATTATGAAGTTATGTTTTAAACACTATTCATTCATATTTTAGCCACTGTATCACTTCTCACCACTACTGACCACACAGACAGCAACACTTTGTACACAGCAAAGACCCAATACACAAGACACTCAACTCAGAGATTAAACATGATAAGCAAGTTGTTTGTAAGTAAACAATAGACATTGCAACGTTATACTTGAATCTATTCACAAGATTTAAGGCGCTGCTGTATAAGAATGTGCTACTCACTACTGACTTACACAACAACTACAAGCCTCCATGCCCCGGTCAACCTATTCAGGGGCATCGTTGTTGTTGTGTTGTTGTTGTTATTGTGTTGTTGTTTTGTTGTTGTTGTTGTTGTGTGGTTGTTGTTGTGTTGTTTTTGTGGTTGTGTTGTTGTTGTGGTTGTTGTTGTGTTGTTGTTTTGTTGTTGTGTGGTTGTGTTGTGTTGTTGTTTTGTTGTTGTGTTGTTGTGTGGTTGTGTGGTTGTTGTGTTGTTGTTGTGTTGTGGTTGTTGCTGTGTTGTTGTTGTGTTGTTGTTGTGTTGTGTTTGTGTGGTTGTTGTTGTGGTTGTGTTGTTGCTGTGTTGTTGTTGGGTGTTGTTGCTGTGTTGTTGTTGTGTTGTGTTTGTGTGGTTGTTGTTGTGGTTGTGTTGTTGCTGTGTTGTTGTGTTGTTGTTGTTGTGTTGTGTGTGGTTGTTGTTGTGGTTGTGTTGTTGCTGTGTTGTTGTGGTTGTTGCTGTGTTGTTGTGGTTGTTGCTGTGTTGTTGTCGTGTTGTTGTGTTGTTGTCGTGTTGTTGTTGTGTTGTTATTGTGTTGTTGTTGTGTTGTTGTTGTGTTGTGTGGTTGCTGTGTTGTTGCTGTTGTTGCTGTGTTGTTGTTGTTGTGTTGTGGTTGTGTGGTTGTGGTTGTTGTTGTGGTTGTCGTGTTGTTGTGTTGTTGTCGTGTTGTTGTCGTGTTGTTGTTGTTGTTGACGAAGTCTCCGACTCACTTTTGAAGGCGGCGACGAGGCCCCGTCCGTCCTTGATGAGCTCCTTGATGAACTTGTTGGTTTTGTCGAGGGCAACTTCGTGCGACTTGAGACGTTCCCTGAACTGAGGGCTGTCGATGTGACAATCTACAAACTCCAGCGGCGGTAGACCCATCTTCCTCCTCTACACAACAACAACAAACAACAATAAACAACTCAATAATTTAAAAAGTTATAGAAAATTTTTTGTGTGATCACCAGCAACAACGCGCAGTGTGATACGGGCACACGAGGTGGGATCACTTACCTATTGTGGTTGTTTGATAACTACAGCAGCAGTAATAATAACTATTTATAATAATTTATAATTTAAACAAAAACTCTAAAAAATAAACTTTCCACGCCGCCGAAATCAACCCCCGCGGACACACGAACCTCAAGCTGAACGCTTTCACATTTTTCAGTGTTTTGGTGATATAAATGTACGTTTAAGTTTATAAAAAACACACTAAACTACACTTGCACTAACACGGCAACGTTGACGTCGTCGTCGTCGTTGATTATAATTCCGAGATCGTTTTTAAAAGTTCACAAAGTTAAATTCACAACACCCTCCGAGCGGAGTCTGCACAGAGAGCTCAGCCACCATTTTTTTCTGGGAGGAGGGGCGGGGCTAGTGGGGGATGAGGGGCGGGGCTAGTGGGGGTGAGGGCGGGGGGTAGTGGGGATGAGGGGCGGGGCTAGTGGGGGGTGAGGGGGCGGGGGGTAGTGGGGGATGAGGGGCGGGGCTAGTGGGAGCTGAGGGGCGGGGCTAGTGGGGGTGAGGGCGGGGCTAGTGGGGATGAGGGCGGGGCTAGTGGGGGGTGAGGGGGCGGGGGGTAGTGGGGATGAGGGGCGGGGCTAGTGGGGTGAGGGGCGGGGCTAGTGGGGGGTGAGAGGGGCGGGGGTAGCGGGGGGTGAGAGGGGCGGGGGTAGCGGGGGGTGAGAGGGGCGGGGGTAGCGGGGGGTGAGAGGGGCGGGGGTAGCGGGGGTGAGGGGGGCGGAGGGTGAGAAGAGCGGGGGGTGAGGGGGGCGGGGGAGCGGGGGATGTGGTGGGGGCCACGTGACCCGCTCCACCCGTGGCCATGTTGGGTAAGGGGGCCTCGGGGTGGAGGGAGGGGCTGGGGATACTCATTCAAATATTAAAGCGACGTTTCGGGGAATGGACCTTTCGAAGCGAGGCCAGTAGAGAGAGAGATCGAGTTGACGATAGGAAATTTGCGCTTGTATATACACCGCTGAGGATTCGATAATAAAAAAAACAATTTTATGACATTTTTTTTTTAACGGGAATACTTTAACGAATAGTTACGCGAATGGCAGCTATTGGGTAGCAGACATAAACCCCCCCCTTGAGTTAATCACAAAATCTCAACGAAAACTGATTTGTATTCTTAGGTTTTTTCGGTAAAGTCACGTAGGTAAAACATCAAAATTAATTAAAATAAAACGTCGTGATTTTTTATTATTTTATTTTCATTAATTTTGATGTTTTACCTACGTGACTTTACCGAAACAACCTAAGAATATGATTCCTTGCAGTTACGAAAGCTTCAAATCTAGAAGAAACTGATTTGTATTTAAAAATAAAAGTTGCCTTCACCCCTACCCAAGATGGCGACCAACGAACTCAAACTACATAAATAAATAATTCGGGCGGGGGGCGGGGCGAGGGTGAGCTATTGACCAATCGCACGTCGCCCTGCGTCACCACGTGACACGGACGTGACCCATTCGCATGTGTTGTGTCATATCTAAGAGGTCAGAGGTGAGGTGTTTTTAAATCCCTACTGCTGTAGCGCCACCACGCGGGTGCCACTGAGAATTGCACCGGTGAAGTGCCGAGCACTCGCCATAGTAATGGGGAATTTCCACCAGATGTCAAACTCCACGTTTGCCACGGGCAAGTTCCACTGTTGACTTTCAGCAAATCGTTACAGAGGACTCCCCCACTTACGAATACTCGACTTGCGGAATTGCAGAAATACGAACAAACCTTCTTGGTTCTTTCGGTAAAGTCACGTATAATGGAAATAATAAAATAATAAAAATAAAACATAATTAAATAAATTATTATGGAAATAATAAAATAATAAAAAATTTACATATTTTACTTATTTTATTATTTTAATTTTTTAAATTTTATTATTTCCATTCTACGTGACTTTACCGAAATAACCAAGAAGATGAATCCCTGCAGTCACGAAAGCTTTAAAATAATTTTATTATGTTTTATTTTTATTATTTTATGTGACCGAGAGAACCAAGAAGATGAATCCCTGCAGTCACGAAAGCTTTAAATCGAAAACGAACAAACCTGTCCCACCCCCGTACGTCCAGATGCCTGTTCTGAACCGAGAGACGTAAGTTCAACCGCTACGCAATAGACGGCGGTGGTGACATCTACATCTGCAGAACGTGAAGAACTGGTGGCATCTACATCTACAGAACGTGGAGAACCAGTGACATCTACATCTGCAGAACGTGAAGAACTGGTGGCATCTACATCTGCAGAACGTGAAGAACCAGTGGCATCTACATCTACAGAACGTGAAGAACTGGTGGCATCTACATCTACAGAACGTGGAGAACCAGTGACATCTACATCTGCAGAACGTGAAGAACTGGTGGCATCTACATCTACAGAACGTGGAGAACCAGTGGCATCTACATCTGCAGAACGTGAAGAACCAGTGGCATCTACATCTGCAGAACGTGAAGAACCAGTGGCATCTACATCTACAGAACGTGAAGAACCAGTGGCATCTACATCTGCAGAACGTGAAGAACCAGTGGCATCTTCATCTCCAGAACGTGAAGAACCAGTGGCATCTTCATCTCCAGAACGTGAAGAACCAGTGACATCTACATCTGCAGAACGTGAAGAACCAGTGGCATCTACATCTGCAGAGCGTGAAGAACCAGTGGCATCTACATCTGCAGAGCGTGAAGAACCAGTGGCATCTACATTTGCAGAACGTGGAGAACCAGTGGCATCTACATCTGCAGAACGTGAAGAACCAGTGGCATCTACATCTACAGAACGTGAAGAACCAGTGGCATCTACATCTGCAGAGCGTGAAGAACCAGTGGCATCTACATCTGCCGAACGTGAAGAACCAGTGGCATCTACATCCGCAGAACGTGAAGAACCAGTGGCATCTACATCCGCAGAACGTGAAGAACCAGTGGCATCTACATCTGCAGAACGTGAAGAACCAGTGGCATCTACATCTGCAGAACGTGAAGAACCAGTGGCATCTACATCTGCAGAACGTGAAGAACCAGTGGCATCTATGTCTGCAGAACGTGAAGAACCAGTGGCATCTACGTCTGCAGAACGTGAAGAACCAGTGGCATCTACATCTGCAGAACGTGAAGAACCAGTGGCATCTACGTCTGCAGAACGTGAAGAACCAGTGGCATCTACATCTGCAGAACGTGAAGAACCAGTGACATCTACATCTGCCGAACGTGAAGAACCAGTGGCATCTACATCTGCAGAACATGAAGAACCAGTGGTATCTACACCTGCTGGGATCTGTCCCGTGACCTCCTGTCAGCAGCGAGCCTTCGACACTTCACGTGGCCTCAAAGTGCACCTAGCCTGGCACAGGCGCCGTGGTGAGGCCACCAGCGACGTCGTTGTGCATGGCGGGTATTGCTATGATCTTGAGTTATATCTTGATTTGAAGCTTTCGTGACTGCAGGAATCTATAATCTTTGGTTCGTTCGGTAACGTCACGTAGGTTCGAACCAAAGAGTCACGGAGGTGAAAAAGAATCAATTTTAATTTTAAATAAAATTAAAAATAGAAATAAATAAATCACGACGCTTCGATTGCAACACAAGCAATCATAATCCGATGTGCAATCGAAACGTGATTTATTTATTTCTATGTATTTAAAAATTTTATTTTATTTATTTATTATTGCAACACAAGCAACCATCATCAGTTGTGTGATGGTTGCTTGTGTTGCAATCGAAACTTCGTGATTTTTTAGTTTCAAATTTTTTATTTTCATTTTTTATTTATTATTGCAACACAAGCAATCATCATCAGGTGTGTGATGGTTGCTTGTGTTGCAATCGAAACGTTGTGATTTATTTATATCGATTTTTTTATGTAATTTGTTATTTATTATTTATTATTTTTCACCTACGTGACTTTACAGAAAGAACCAAAGAGTATGGATCCTTGCAGTCACGAAAACTTAAAATCTAGGTAGAACCAAAGAGCTTCTATTACACTGGTAGGAACCTCCTGGTTACACCAGCCCACAGGGGATTATTGTGTCCGTCGTGCAGGGAGGGCTGGGTGGGGAGGGTGGGGAGGGGCTGGGTGGGGAGGGTGGGGCTGGGTGGGGCTGGGTGGGAGGGGTGGGGCTGAGTGGAGAGGGGAGGGTGGGGAGGGTGGGGTGGGGCTGGGTGGGGAGGGTGGGGCTGGGTGGGGCTGGGTGGGAGGGGTGGGGAGGGTGGGGAGGGGCTGGGTGGGAAGGGTGGGGCTGGGTGGAGAGGGGAGGGTGGGGAGGGTGGGGTGGGGCTGGGTGGGGAGGGTGGGGAGGGTGGGAAGGGTGGGGCTGGGTGGAGAGGGGCTGGGTGGGGAGGGTGGGGTGGGGCTGGGTGGAGAGGGGCTGGGTGGGGAGGGTGGGGCTGGGTGGGGGGTGGGAGGGGTGGGGCTGGGTGGGGAGGGGCTGGTCACCCCGTGGTGCCCTTATAAAACTCAACGTTTAACCTACTCACGCCGGATTGTGCCCGCCCTCACAGTCGGGCATATTTGCGGAATACACCACGCCGCCGTTGACCCTGCAGGCCATTGACCGAGCAACCCAACGTTCCTACCAGCTCCCTCCGCAGGAATGCGTTTTATTTGATAAGAGCTCTGTTGCCCGTCCAAGGACGGCTGTATATTGCAGTAAATCTGAAATTTTGAATAGAAAAATTGTTCAGCTCATGGTTATTAATTAGGGTTGCCCCATGTGGAGTGACGTCACCCCCTCGTGGTTATTGTGAAGGGGTGGGGCATGTGGAGTGACGTCACCTCCTCATGATTATTAATGAGGGTGGCGTGACGTCACGCGCGGGACGGACAGACATTTTTGGGTGATTATCGTCGATAATTATGTGGGGAGCGGTCGTGGAGCGGCCAACGATTATCTGAACCGGTCATGGGCCTCCCCTAGGTCGACTCAGCCTCAAGCGAGATACTTTGTGCGGTGTGTAAACATCGCCACTGGGGAGACAAAGGCGGCCGGGCGTGGTGCTGGCCACTCACTCCCCTCGTGTGCCGTGCCGGCCTTCATAGGTGCTCGCTAACAGCACTTGCCCTTACCGCCTGTTAAGGCTACACGGCGGATCTTTGTCTTTGTATTACGGTCTTGTGAGGCCAGTGCTGAAGATATCCAGACACTAGACATGGATTCTCAGAATTAGAGACCCATAGACTGATATAGAGCCATAGACTCACACAGGCTTACAGAGACCAAGACTAACACAGACGCACGTATAGACCCAAACTTACAGAGACCCACAGGCTCACATCGACTAATATACTAACACACTTTGAGACCGACTTCGAGACCAATACACACAGCTTACACACAGCTCATACATAGCTTACACACAGCACACACATTATTACAAGCTCACACACAGTATACACACAGCTCACACACAGTTCATACACAGCACACACACAGCACACACACAGTTCATACACAGCACACACACACAGCTTACACAGCACACACACAGCTCACACACAACTTACAGAGTATTACAAGCTCACACACAGCTCACACACAGTAGTACAAGCTCACACACAGCTCACATACCACACACACAGTAGTACAAGCTCACACACAGCTCACACACAGTATTACAAGCTCACACACAGCACACACACCGCTCACACACAGCTTACACAGCTCATACATAGCACACACAGCTCACACACAGAACACAGATCATACAGCACACACAGTATACAAGCTCACACACAGTATACACATCATACAACAAGCTCATACACAGCTCACCGCCGGTCAAGACAACGAGCAGAGATAATCTGTTTATGCATTTTTGAAAATTTTATTCCAAAGTTGAGAAACGAGAGCATTTCACTTTCAGAAAAACCCACCAAACATTTTGTACACTTCAGAGTAACCATCGCACGTCCGAACCATCTTTTTTTTTATTTTTTTTACAGTATCACAAACGATTAGAAAAGAAGAAAAAAAACACAGAACACTCATCTTGTGTTTAATAAATTATTACAAAAAAAACCATGAACATATTTTCACTCTCTTTAGTCTTTTACATCTCGACCAAGAGACTTGGCCAAAGTATCCGCGAAGAGAAACGAAACAACGACAAATCTTCTTGGTTCTTTCGGTAAAGTCACGTAGAAGGGAAATAATAAAATAAAATAAAACATAAAATAAAATAATATTTTATGTTTTATTTTTATTATATTATTATTTCCATTCTACGTGACTTTACCGAAAGAACCAAGAAGATGATAATGATTGTCGATTTAAAGCTTTCGTGACTGCAGGGATTCATCTTCTTGGTTCTTTCGGTAAAGTCACGTAGAAGGGAAATAATAAAACAATTCTCACGACGTTTTGGCCACAACGCAAGCAGCCGTCCTCAGGTGAATAACAGGTCTGTCGGAAAGACAGCGTCTGAATGAATGAAAAATGTTAAATAAATGGGTTCATTCAGACGCTGTCTTTCCGACAGACCCGTTCTTCACCTGAGGACGGCTGCTTTTGTTGTAGCCGAAACGTCGTGAGAATTATTTTATTATGTTTTATTATTTCCCTTCTACGTGACTTTACCGAAAGAACCAAGAAGATGAATCCCTGCAGTCACCAAAGCTTTAAATCGAAACGACAAAGTTTTAACCCTTTGCCTTTTAGTTTATCCACCCCCCTTAGATGTGGACGGAGTGGACGGGGTTGAGAGACTTTACCCAATCGCAGGCCCCAGTCACGTGGTCCTGCTTTCCTCTGGGGGTGCACCCGAGGCTGAATGTTCATAGGACGGAGTGCCTGCAGCAGCAGCTCGCTCATCCGAACCATACTTCACCACGCCGGCTCAAGTACGGCTTTGGCGATGGCTGGCGGTAGTAGTTGCGGTCATTTCTGCAAGGCGCGGAAAACCGGCGCACGGTATCACGCTGCCGCCGAGGTTTGAATCGCATGGGAATCAAACTCGGTGGGGACCTCCGTTGAGGCCGTGTGAGCGCGTCGTACCCCCGGTCGCCGATTCGTTTGACGCGCCACGGCTAGTCGACACCGATGGTGGCTGTGCGAGCGTGATTCGAACTCGGGTCGCCGTGCCTCGCAGTGCAAAGCGCTAACGACTACCGCGCTCCCCACACATACGGGGACACAGGCGCACGCACACACACTCTGTACGAAGATACACAGATGCCCCCCGCACGTAGCCCTGAGACGTGCTGTTCAGCGACCACCGACGAAGGCTGGTACGGCACACGATGGGGGCGGGTGGCCAGCACCACGCCCGACCGCCTTTGTCTCCCCAGTGGTGATGTTTACACACCGTATACTGTGTATATGCACGGACACGAACACATACCCAGAGACACAAATTTCCCCCCGTATAGTCTCTAACAGATTCTAGGGGCAAGTGCTGTTAGCAAGCACCTATGAAGGCGGGCACGGCACACGAGGTGGTGTGGGTGGCCAGCACCACGCCCGACCGCCTTTGTCTCCCCAGTGGTGATGTTTACACAACGTATACTGTGTATATGCACGGACACGAACACATACCCAGAGACACAAATTTCCCCCCGTATAGTCTCTAACAGATTCTAGGGGCAAGTGCTGTTAGCGAGCACCTATGAAGGCGGGCACGGCACACGAGGTGGTGTGGGTGGCCAGCACCACGCCCGACCGCCTTTGTCTCCCCAGTGGTGATGTTTACACACCGCACTAGGTACTCATTTGAGGCTGAGTCGACCTAGGGGAGGCCGGGGACCGGTTCAGATAATCGTCACTGGTGTTGGCCGTGGGCGGGAATCGAACTCGGGTCGCTGGGTTCATAGCGCAGCGCGCTAACCACTACACTACTGCTCCCCACACACATACATACACACATACATAAACACACACAGACACACGCAACAACAACAACCGCCATTCGCCACTAAGTGGCAGTGACATCACCACGACGCTTGTGCCAGGCCAAGTGCACCTTGAGGCCACGTGAAGTGTCGAACGCCCGCTGGCAGGAGGTCACGGGGCAGACCCAGCAGGTGCCACGGGTCGATTGACCGAGATGCCTATCCGATGCACAACCTGTGCCTCCTACTGTGCCAACAGCATATATATACACACACGCACCGACACTCATACATACATATCATCTGATTATACAATGACAATCACACAGGATTACCAGTCCCTAATCTTTGGTAATCTGATTACAATACCGCTGTATGTGTGCGTGCGTGGCGTGCCGTGGGTGCCGTGGGTGTGCGTGGCGTGCCGTGTGTGTGCCGTGTGCGTGGCTTGTGCGTGCATGGCGTGTGTGTGCGTGGCGCGTGTGTGCGTGGCGTGTGTGGTGCGTGTCTGTATTCGTGGCGTGTGTGTGCGTGGTGTGTGTGTGCGTGGCGTGTGTGGCATGTGTGTGTGCGTGGCGTGTCTGCGCGTAGCATGTATGCGTGTAGCGTGCGTGGCGTGTGTGTATGCGGGGAGCGGTGGAGCAGCGGTAAGCGCCACGCTGCACTACGAATCTGGCGACCCGAGTTCGATTCTCGCTCACGGCCATCACCAGTGGCGAATATCTAAACTCGTTTTGGGCCTCCCCTGGTGCAGTGTGTAGTAAACATCGCGTGGTGCTGGCCGCCCACCCCCTCGTGTGCCGTGCCGGTCTTCATAGGCGCTCGCTAACAGCACTTGCCCCAACAGTCTTGGTGGTAAAGGATACACGGGGGATCTTTGTCTTTGCGTGGCGCGCGAGTGGTGAACACAATCGAAGGGGTTCCCAGGGCGAGACGTTCGCCACCCCATCCAGGTACCCACAATGCCTTGGAGCTGCGGATCACAAAATCAACCGTGGCGTTAGTGAGAATCGACGATTAACAATTCCGATTTAAAGCTTCTTTCGTGACTGCAGGGATTCATCTTCTTGGTTCTTTCGGTAAAGTCACGTAGAAGGGAAATAATAAAATAATAAAAATAAAACATTATATAATAATTCTCACGACGTTTCGGCCACAACGCAAGCAGCCGTCCTCAGGTGAAGAACAGGTCTGTCGGAAAGACAGCGTCTGAATGAACCCATTTATTTAATATTTTTCATTCATTCAGACGCTGTCTTTCCGACAGACCTGATCTTCACCTGAGGACGGCCGCTTGCGTTGTGGCCGAAACGTCGTGAGAATTGTATTTTATTATGTTCCATTTTTATTATTTTATTATTTCCCTTCTACGTGACTTTAGCGAAAGAACCAAGAAGATTAACAATTCGTCATTTAATTACGGGCTAATTATACATTTTTACAAACATTTGAAAGTCGCAATCAAATCCAGGTAGACGAAATGGAAAGTCGGCCAGAAGCAACACCGAAGGTCATCCAAGCTAACCCCGTGCTCCTTCACGGAGATGTTGAACAACTCCACGAATGAGCGTCATTATACGTGCGGCAGGAAACCCCCCCGGGGTGCCCGGAGGAAAACCAAACACATACAAGGCGGCGGCGGGGGTCAAGACCCAATCCCCGCACGGATGGAAATTATCCTCACTTATACCCTAAGTTTTTTCGGTAAAGTCACGTAGGTACAAAATTAAATTCAAATTAATAAAAATAAAATAATAAAAATCACGACGTTTCGGAGGCAACACAAGTCTCCGTCATCAGGTGGGACCGTCACAGCCAGATTTGCTGCTAATGTTAATTTTATTTTTTACCTACGTGACTTTACCGAAAGAACTAAGAGTATGAATCTTTGCAGTCACGAAAGCTTCAAATCTAGAATTATCCCCGCTTGCCATCCCGTCATCATTCCCTATAGAACTAAAAAAGCTGAACAATTACAGTCATTGGTTCTTTCGGTAAAGTCACGTATGTAGAAATAAAATACAATTTTAATAAGTCACAAATAAAATAAATCACGACGTTTCGAACGCAACACAAGCCGCTCATCATCAGGTGAAAATGGGGCAAAAAACACAGCGAGGGAACACACAGGGAAGGACATCACACACGGAGCACACACAGAACGGCAAACTGCACGGAGGCAAATACAGCAAGAAACTTAATGCGATGCAAACCAGTCGGCCAACAACACAGTTAGACACTAACCTGGTTGACCACGTATTTAAAAAGACTGCTATTTTTACCAAGTTATGCTCACTGAGCTGTTTAAGCTCGTTTGTCAGAAGCAAGCTGGACACAAATGATAGCTGGGAAATGTATAGCAGCAGCAGCAGCCGAACACTCGAAACACGCGACGTTGATTCTAAATGTGGAGGGGGAAAACCGGGGGACCCGGAGAAAAATATACGCGACCACGGAGAGAGAGAGACACGCAAACTCCAAATATACAGCAGGCGTCACAGGGTCGGGATCGAACCCACGACCTCCTGTAAACCAGGCGAGGTAGTTAACATCTCATCATGGAGAGAGACACGCAAACTACAAATTTACAACAGGCGTCAGGGTCGGGGTCAGGATCGAACTCACGACCTCCTGTAAACCAGGCGAGGTAGTTAACATCTCATCACGGAGAGAGACACGCAAAGTCCAAATATACAGCAGGCGTCAGGGTCGGGATCGAACCCATGACCTCCTGTATACCAGGCGAGGTAGTTAACATCTCACCATGGAAAGAGACACGGAAACTCCAAATTTACAACAGGCGTCAGGGTCGGGATCGAACTCACGACCTCCTGTAAACCAGGCGAGGTAGTTAACATCTCACCATGGAGAGAGACACGCAAACTCCAAATATACAACAGGCGTCACAGGGTCGGGATCGAACCCACGACCTCCTGTATACCAGGCGAGGTAGTTAAAATCTCACCATGGAAAGAGACACGCAAACTCCAAATTTACAACAGGCATCAGGGTCAGGATCGAACCCACGACCTCCTATAATATACCAGGCGAGGGAGTTCACATCTTACCACCGTGGCGGCCTGATCCACCCTCTACAGTGCTGCATTACAGGCCATGTGCAGTAGCGTAGCCACGAGCGACAGGGTACAGGAACAGATGAAACACGTGGAGCGGGCTCACGTGGATTGGACTCAGGAGGGAACTCACGTGCAGCAGACTTACCTGTAGTTGACCCCAGTGGAGCGGGTGTTGGTGGTAGGGGTCTGATTGATTCTCAGTGTGATTCACTGCACCACACACACACACACACGTGCCACACACACACACACACGTGCCACACACACACACACACGCGTGCCACACACACACAAACACCCCACACATACACCGCACATCTCATACTCCATACACACCTCGCACACCATGCACATCTCACACACGTGGGATGACCCCACCAACAATAAAAAAGACACCACAAGCGCATACGCACCACGCCACATGCACACCGCACACACCGCACACACACCACACCTTCACACATAAACCATGCACACTTCCACACAGTCGACACTCACTGTGCCTTCACGTCCACGAGTCTGCATCGGCGCCCAGATCAGCTACATCCTGCTATTCTGGAAGACACACAAAAGGAATTTGAGCAAGAGGTTAACATCTCGCGGAGGGTGACACACTCACGCTTTGCGACTGGCATTTTTGAACTCGTTCAAAGCATTTCACCTGGAAACATCGCACGAGATGGAACATGTTCATTGAACACATCGGCTTTCGCGACCAATATCATCCGTAAGAGTTTTTTGGGGTTAGTCACCTGGTCAATCACCTGATCAGTCACCTGGTCAGTCACCTGGTCAGTCACCTGGACAGTCACCTGGTCAGACACCTGGTCAGTCACCTGGTCAGACACCTGGTCAGTCACCTGGACAGTCACCTGGTCAGACACCTGGTCAGTCACCTGGTCAGACACCTGGTCAATCACCTGATCAGTCACCTGGTCAGTCACCTGATCAGTCACCTGGTCAGTCACCTGGTCAGTCACCTGGTCAGACACCTGATCAGTCACCTGGTCAATCACCTGGTCAGTCACCTGGTCAGACACCTGATCAGTCACCTGGTCAGTCACCTGGTCAGTCACCTGGTCAGACACCTGATCAGTCACCTGGTCAATCACCTGGTCAATCACCTGGTCAGACACCTGGTCAGACACCTGGTCAGACACCTGGTCAATCACCTGATCAGTCACCTGGTCAGTCACCTGGTCAGACACCTGGTCAATCACCTGATCAGTCACCTGGTCAGTCACCTGATCAGTCACCTGGTCAGTCACCTGGACAGTCACCTGGTCAATCACCTGATCAGTCACCTGATCAATCACCTGATCAGTCACCTGGTCAGACACCTGGTCAGACACCTGGTCAATCACCTGCTCAATCACCTGATCAGTCACCTGGTCAGTCACCTGATCAGTCACCTGGTCAGTCACCTGGACAGTCACCTGATCAGTCACCTGCTCAATCAATCACCTGATCAATCACGTGGTCAATCACCTGATCAATCACCTGATCAGTCACCTGGTCAGTCACCTGGTCAGTCACCTGGTCAGTCACCTGATCAATCACCTGGTCAGTCACCTGGTCGATCACCCCGTTTAATCGCCCGGTCACCCACACACCCACACACCCACACACCACACACCCAAACACACCCCACACACCCCCGCACCCCCGCGTCAACCATCGACGAGTCAGCCGGCCAGTCGCCCCGTCGACACAACCCGGTTGCCCACCTGGTCGTGCACCTGGCTTGGCGCGAGGCCATTCCGCGATGCGGCCGCCGCCGCCGCCACCGCCCTGTCGTGCGAACTCCGGCAAACGTCTTCGAAATCCTCGGCGGAATCGCCGAAGCCGTGGTAGTGGCCGAAGGCGTAGAAGTCATCGTTATCCCTGTCGGTGGGGGGGCGATCGGGGAAAAACGAGTACGCACGCACATTCGGTGAACGAGCTGCACGGTGCGTTCGTACTTGATATGCGACGGTCAACGGCGAGTTTCGAGCCTCGCAAGCGATGGCGTCGTCACTTATTGGCGCTTGTGTGTTTTTAAATCCTTTATATTAAGTTCGCTTGCTTGCTTGCTTGCTTATGACCGTGCAAATCTTTCGGTCGTTTTTTAACCCACTTCCCGTGATCCAATCGAGCTGACATTTTGCACACAGACTCGTTGTGCGTGACAATGCATTTTCTTGAAAAAAAATTACACAATTTAGGGAATTTTTTTTTTATTAATTACCAATTGTTTAATGCTGCCAGACAATCTTCTGACGCATAGGTGGCAGCCATCTCAAGCCAGAGGACGAGAGGACTCTAGCCGCCACGCATATAAAGGATTTATAGTGAAAAACTTTGTTTTTACGGGTTATACTTGTTTTTTATTACCACCAACACAAAGACCCCCCCCCCACCCCCCCGTATGGCCTGTAACAGATTGTTGGGGCAAGTGCTGTTAGCGAGTAGCACCTATGAAGGCCGGCACGGCACACGAGGGGGTGGGTGACCATCACCACGCCCGGCCGCCTTTGTCTCCCCAGTGACCATGTTTACTACACACCGCACCAGGTACTCATTTGAGGCCGAGTCGACCCAGGGAAGGCCCAGGGTCGGTTAAAATAATCGTCACTGGTGTTGGCCGTGAGCGGAAATCGAACCCTGGTTGCCAGTTTCGTAGCGCAGCGCGCTGACTGTTATACTACCACCACCATCGTCATCATCGTCGTCGTCATCATCATCATCATCGTCGTTGCCACCACATTCGTGGCCACTTCGACCACCACCATCAACGCTGACTGGCCATCAGCAACATCACAAACACCTTCACCAGCACCACCACAACCACCATCTTCATCAACACCACTACCATCACCAACACCACTACCATCAACACCATCATGAACACCTTCACCAACACCATCATCATCAACACCACGACCATCATCAACATCAAGAACATCTTCACCTTCATCAGCACCACCACCATCATCATCACCACCACCACCACCACGAACACCACGGGAGCTTTTCTTCCAGTATCAGAGTATGAATAAAACAGGTGTTGATATGTTCAAGCACCAAATATAAACATTTTGCCAGGAATCAAGTTACTGCATTAACTACACACGGCACCTGTACTGAACATGCAAACAAAAACATGCACTGATAATATATAGCATTAACTTTGAAATTGATTTGTCTACACCAGAGACAGCCTTCTTTAGGACCTCATCTCACCAGCGTCAGACCAGAACGCTAAAAGGCGAACCACCACCATCATCAACATCGCCGCGATCATCATCATCGCCGCGATCATCATCATCATCACGAACACCACACCACCTCACCACCTCACCATCTCCCCACCGCCACCACCACCACCACGACCACCACCACCACCCAAAATCAACAATCACCTCTCTCCGTTGTCCAGCCAACCCAGTCTCTTTGGCCACAGAGGTCTCTGTTCCACCATGCTGCTGGGACTACCGTTCTGATGGAGTTGTCCAAACAGCACGGGAGGGGGGCTACGCTCGCCCCCTCGCTCACCCTCCTCGCCCCCTCGCCCACACTCCATCCCGCACTCCGCCGCCCCTCCGTTGGCGAACTCCATTACGTTGGACGGGGAATGGGAACAGGAATCCGTCCCAGGATTTGCGGCGCCCGTTTCCCCACCACCAACACCGCCGCCACCGCCGCCACCGCCGCCACCACCACCAACCCCGTTGCTGGGATCCGCCTGGGGCAGTCCGCGTTCCGCGGGGCAGAAACCCGTGCCGTGTCTTTCCGCGTCGGCACACCAGGCGCGCTCCGGTCCGTGGAGAATGTAGGGCCAGGCGTTCTCCACCAACTCCTCCTCCTCCTCATCCACATCGTCGTTGTCGTCTGAATGGGAGACACGAGGAGGGGGCCGGAGAAGGGGGGGGGAGGGTGGAGGGCGTGGGGGTAGTGGGGAGTCGCGACCAGCGACCAAAATAAAAAACAACACAAACGAGCGATTAGAAAGGTAAAAGAGATGCGGCGAAAGCAAGAGCGCCGATCGCGCGTGTCAGGGTTTCGGGGTTTCTATTTTAGCTGCGGAAACACCCGTGGGGGCGCCCAGTGGACGGACCGCCAGGGCGCTAAGCGATTCGCTCGCGCCCGCATCGCTCGTCGCTGAATGGTATCCGCGGCGATTCTGGAGGAGCAGGGCGGCTCAATTCCAGATGCCGCGTTGTTTTGCTGCTGCGTCCTAGCCGCGCTGGTTCAGTCACCGTCTGTAAAATGCGTGCTCTTACCTGTAACGGCCTCGGTCAGTGTGTCGTGTGTGTACGTGAGTCAGTCTCCGTCCGTACGTCCGTCCGTCCGTCCGTACGTCTGTCCGTCCATACCATGGGCATCACGATCGCAAAGGCTGCACCTTAGCAGGACAAATCTCGTCAAATCATCTGCGAGCTCAGTACAGACAGAACCAATCGACTGCACGTCAGCGATTAGCGTTAACAACAAGGAGCCGATTATTTTATTTTGCCATCGACTTTTTTTTTCGCGATTGACTACTCCCGGAAGGGGGGCAACCCACCGCCCGACACACCGACAAACCCCATCCCCATAACTCCCGAAGGAGGGAAACCCCCGCCCAAGCTACAACGTGACGCGCGCACCACATCACCTCCCGTCCAGCGGCACAACGTCGATAAAACAGACTTTTTTTTTCATTTTTCTGCCACAAACTTATCCCTCGCTTTGCCCGATCTCGGTCGAGGAAAGCAAATGGGAACTACGGGCTCAGGCCTACTTATACACACGCGTCTACAAGTCGCAGGAGGGGTGGGGGCTCCCCCCCGCCCCCCCCAGGTGGTGGAGCACTCCCAAGTACAAAGAACCACGGATTCATCTGTAAAATCAGACAAAAGCACAACGAGAAACCAGAGTTTTAAAGACGAGAGGGGGGTAAAAGGACACGCGCACGCACACACACACGCGCACGCACACACACACGCGCGCACACACACACACACGCACGCACACACGCGCACACACACACACGAGCACACACACACGCGCGCACACACACACACACGCACGCACACACGCGCGCACACACACACACACACACACGCACGCACACACGCACACACACACACACGCGCACACACACACGAGCACGCACATGAACGTCGGCCAATAATTGTCAAACATCAAAAACAGCAAAAGAAGTTTCAAAAGGTGCGTGCGAGTGCGTGCGCGTGCGGTGTGCGAAAGGTGCGTTAGTGTGTGCAGCGTGCGTACGTGATCATGTGCGCGTGCTTGCGAATGTGTGTGCGTGAGAATGGCGTGTCAGTGCGCGCGTGATTGCGTGGGCGTGTGCGTGCGTCCGTGCGAGTGTGTGTTAGTGCGCGCGTGTGTGTGTGTGTATGCGAGCTTGTACGCGTGTGTGGGTAGTGTGCGTGCTTATGAATGTGTGCGCGAGAATGGCGTGTCAGTGCGCGCGCGAGTACGTGGGAGTGTGCGTGCGTCCGCGTGCGTGCGAGTGTGTGCGCTTGTGAATGAGCGTGCGTGCGCGTGCGTGAGAAAGGTGCGTTAGTGTGTGTGCGAGTACGTGCGAGTGTGTACGAGAGCGTGTGCGCAAAGTGTATTATTAGCACGTACGATGAGTCTTGCTGCGTGCGTGTTGGTTGGTGCGTGCGTGCACGATTGTGTGTGCGCGCGTGTGGGTTGGTGCGTACGTACGTACGTTCAAAACAGGCGCGTGTGCTTGCGTGAGTGCGAGATGTTGGCGTGCGTGCGTGAGCAGTGCCCGCATTCAATAACGTTACGACTTTTAAAACGGCTCGTATTCCTTGCAACCGCTACAGACAAACCCCCGGTTCTCATCATCGATTTCAACGTCCTTTATTATACTTTGTGCGTGTGGTGTATCTGTGTACACGGGCGAACTTCTGGCAACTGTTGTCAATGTTTAAAAATCATTGAGCCGGACACGCAGTGGTGGGGGGGGGTGGGTGGGGGTAAGGGGTGGGGGGGGGCAGGGCCCCCTCCCCCCCCTCCAATCGTAGGGACAACGCAAGCAAAGTCGGGGGGCGCGGACACGGTGGTCAGCAAAACTTCCAGGCTTTATTTCGCGATTAAAGCGCCGAATGCAGGACTCTACCCCGCGCGACGCTACCGACGTAGACCGCCGCGTCGTAACAAAAGGGGGCCGGGGCGGGGGGAGAGGGGGGCGCGCGCGCGCGTGCTCAGGACATCCGTCGCGTGAAGCAAAAAAGTACAAAAAAAAATGAAAAAGGGCGTAACAGCAGTAGCGTCGGCTCACGAGCGATCTCGGTGGAGACGCTGCCGCGTCGGGTTTAACCGGCGGCGATGGCGACGTCGGCTAGGAGGAGGTGTTGCCCCGTGAACTGGCCGATCGACACCCGTGGGGGCACAACAACGGATTTGGCGCACGACGCAAACCGACGGAGAGTGGGTCAAGACAAACAAGCGGAGCTCGCGTCGCGCCCGTCGCTCGAACCGTCCGGTCGTGGGCGATCGGATCAACCCGTCACACCATCGTAACAGATGAAAGACGTCCGATTTTTTTTGGGGTGGGGGCGGGTGTGTTTTTAACTTTACACTGGGAAGGGGGGTAACAATAGAATCACAAAAGCAGAGTAAACAATCCGTTTAGAAAAAAACAACGGCGACGATCGTACGATCGAAAAGGTCATCATCATCATCACCACCACCACCGCCGCCACCTTGGAACGCGAGTGCAAAATATTTTATTTATTTTTTTCAATCCGCGTAGAACGGAATTTCAAAATCGGGGAGTAACAAACGAAAGTTGACACGGGTCGCGGCGGTTTCGTAGCACGGCGAGCAAATCGATGCGATGCCACACACGCACCCACACGCACGCACGCACACACGCACGCGCGTGACAGCCAACTTGTGTACTAACATTTGCCACACAAGCTGGTGTGGGGTCAAGGGTCTGGATTTGGGTCGCGGGACATTAACAGACACACGTACACACGCACGCGCATACACACGACCGCCAAAGAGAAAGAGTTTAATATTTGAAAGCGATAACAGCTGCTACCACGAACACGCTCGCGCGCGCACACACACACATTGACAATCCGGTCGGTATACCTACACACTAAAGACATTCAAAAGGGTGGGTGGGTGGGGAAAGTTATGCGCGCTGACGCAGAGAGGGCAGCGAGCAGACTCGATGAAGTGGCCGTGTGCGAGCTCTCACTACGTGGTCCCCTTGCAGTGAAGTGCACTGAATTCATCATTATCATCCTCACCACCACCGTCATCATCATCATCACCATCGTCATCATCGCCATCGTCATCATCATCACCGCCATCGTCATCATCATCACCATCATCATCACCATCGTCATCATCATCATCATCATCACCATCGTCATCATCATCATCATCACCATCGTCATCACCATCATCACCATCGTCATCATCACCCACCGCCATCCATTGTCATCACCATCATCTTTGTCATGATCACCACCATCGGAATCACCACCACCACCTTTAATCATTGTCATCATCATAATGGCCATCATCAGGATCTTTGTCATTGTCATCACACCACCACCATCACCACCACCACCACCATCATCATGTTTGTCATTCTTCCACTGCACCTCTGATGAGCAGGGTTGGCTACGTACGGTGCGAAAGAAGTTCACCGTACGTACGCACATCACCGCCACCACCACCAACAACGTCATCATCGTCATCACCACCACCACCACCACAATCGTCAACGTCCCAAGGCTGTAATCCTCGCTCCACACAGAGCACCCCAAGCTCACGTTGTCCAAATGAATTCCCCCCGGTATGTGGCGACGTCAGTCGATCAATCGCTCGACCGACCAAATCAACTGCAACCGCGGACACAAAGTGGCGTGAGTTAACAATCCGTTCAAAAACTACGACAAAGACTCATCTTCTTGGTTCTTTCGGTAAAGTCACGTAGAAGGGAAATAATTTCCCTTCTACGTGACCAAGAATTTCCCTTCTACGCGACTTTACCGAAAGAACCAAGAAGATGAATCCCTGAAGTCACGAAAGCTTTAAATCGAAATTTACGACAAAGACGATGATGTCCGTGAAGGGTCGAAGGTCATCACCATCATCACATCGGGACGATCGCCTCTGTCTCTCGCTCGCTGCGATGCATGCGGAAAGGCACTGGGCAGAGGGTTCTCGGGGGACAATAAACTAGAAAGTATTTTTATTTTGCCAGGTAAGGCCTACTAAGCTAATTAGGTCTTTTTCAGAAGCGACCTGGACACAGACGATAGCTCAACGAAGTGGTCTTATCGTCATCATCATCATCATCGCGTGGAAATGTACAGCAGGAGCCAAAACACTCTTAATCGCGGAGGAGAAAAACTCGGAGGACCCAGAGAAAAATCAACGCGACCACGGGGAGAGAGACACCGCAAACTCCAAATATACAGCAAGTATCAGGGTCAGGATCAGACCCATGACCTCCTGTATACCAGGTGAGGTAGTTGACATCTCGCCACCGTGGCAGAGGGGGGTTACTCGAGATTTCACCGCATTTTTTTGTTTCTTCGCTGACTCCATGCTCCCCTGACTGGACATCAGATTTTCTCCAGGATAAATAAAATTTTCCAAACATGCGCAAGGCACTGGGGGGGGGGGGGGGGGGGGAGCTGGCTCTTGGGACGATAAGTCGGAGTGGGCGCGGGGGGGGCAGGTTACTTAAGATTTCTCCGCAAATTGTAAAAAAATTCTATTTCAAAAAGTTTACTTTTATTTGTAGATTTGTTTTAGTGTTTTGATTACCTGTCCTATACTTCTAACGTTCGGTTAAGTTGATTGGCGCTGGTGAATTTTATATCCGTGCAAGAGAATCGCACTTCAACAACACAATCACCGTCATCATTGTCGTCGTCATGACTGCAATCACCATTCGCATCATCATTATCATAATTATTATTCGTATCGCTATCATCATAATCAGCATCATCATCATCACCGCCGTCACAATCACTCAGCCACGATATCGAAAATCACTGGACGCCACGATTGTCATCATCATCATCGCCACCAACCTTATCATCGCTATCATCGTCATAATCAATCATCACCGTGCCCATCCACATCATCAGAATCAGCGGCTTGGTCATCATCGGCATCAGCTCGTGATTTTTTTTGTGAAAAGCGACAACTCCCATTCGTTACACTTTCAAGTAAAATGGGGTCGCTCCTTACACGACTCCATTTGAGCGGACCAGACATCGCCCCCCCCACGCCCTCCCCATGTGACCAGGAACCCCGGCCTGTGATTGGGTTAAAACGAAACAGCACCAGCGTTTGTGAGCAAGCCTCCCCCCAGTGGCTGGACGTACTCCCCCACCCCCCCAACCTCCTGGCCATGGAACGTGGAATTTCCATCACTAGCACAGGGCAGGGCCAATAGAGATGAGCGCGCCGCTCCGAGTTTGATGACAGTTTTTATTTCATTCCTCGACGCTTTAAGAGGTGCAGCCCCTGCAAGTTCTGCTGCTGGCGGAAGGAGGCTTCCCCCAACCACCTCGCTGGAAGCTCTGGGGGGTAGGGTACACGGCGGCCTAACGCGTCCAACACCGGCCAGACGTCTTCGAAGAAGCGGTGGGAGTTCCCACACTTTACACCGCCGTTGCTACGAGAATGCGCGCCGCAATCGATTGACTCAACTGCGGCGAACCGGCTCCAGTTTTTAAATCCTTTATATTAAGTTCACTTGCTTGCTTGCTTGCGCGCTTACGACCGTGCAAATCTTTCGGTCGTTTTTTAAACCACTTCCCGTTATCCAATCGAGCTGACATTTTGCACACAGACTCGTTGTGCGTGACAATTTATTTTCGTGAAATTTTTTTTTCTATATTTTCCACTTTTTAGGAAAAATTTTTTTTTATATTTAATTTAAAATACCAATGTGATAAAAATGAAACTCTTACTCAAGAAAAACAGAAATGAATAATAAAATAAAACCGATGCCACGCATATAAAGGATTTATAGTGAAAAACTTAGTTTTTACGGGTTAATTTTTACACCACTGGACTGAGGCGCTTCCCTTTTGGTTGAGTTTGGTTGGTGGTGGTGGGGGGGGAGGTAATTCAAGAATTTGCGCCGTCGTTTTAACTGCCCGCTCCGGGAGATTGGAATAGCTGTCAATCCATAACGGTTTTCCCGTATTCTTGTACATGGGAAATTGAGTTTAGGTTCATACGGCGTACAGCCCGTTTCAAAACGGGCAAAAAAACGAGTCTATTTTTTTTGTGTGTTTCTCCCATGTGATGGGACTTTGTAAGATGAACGTTGAGATTCATACGGGCACGGGGTTACCAATAAGTTCTGGATTCGTCTGTAATAAGATACGCACTGATAAGGGGCTGACAGGTATGGATTGGATATAACCGGCAACCCTCCGGATTTAGAAATAAAAATATGGTTACCAAAAGTTATGCACCTGTGCAGACGACTCAAGAAGAGGTTTTTTTATCCATCCAGTCATCGTTTCCTTCTCTATGCATCTACCGCTGCTTTTGACTGACACCCGGACCTCCAAGATGTGCAAGTGTGGAATTACTGCGTGATAGGATAGGGGGCAACCAAGCACATTGGGTATGTTGGAGAGCCAAGCCACAACATTTACAATCAGAGCCAAGGTGGGCTCTCCGACACACCGGTTAGTGCTGTACTAGTAACGAATTGGCACGCTCTGTTTACGTGACAAACCTTAATAATTGGCCGTGTAGGGTTGTGGCGTCTTTACCGACACATTTATATATTTAGAACGTGAAGAACCAGTGACATCTACATCTACAGGAGATTAATACAACTTTTAAAGCCTTTCCCCGTGTTTAGTGTACACGCCGTACAACGTGTTTGGAATCGACAGGAGTAAAGTTTGACTTACAAACAAATTGACTTAGTACCTTTGGAACCTAACTCGTTCGTAAGTAGATGAGTCCCTGTACAGCTCTTTTGACAGCTTGGCCATCACGAATGACAGCAACTGCACGAAGTGACTTACCATCATCATCGTGTGGAAATTTATATCAGCAGCCAAACATTATTAAACGCGTGACGTTGATTCTAAAATGTGGAGAGGAAAAACTGGAGGACCCGTATAAAAATCCACGTGACCACGGGGCGAGAGACACACAAACTCCAGATATACAGCAGGTGCTGCCAGGGTCGGGATCGAACCCACGACCTCCTGTATACCAGGCGAGGTAATAAACATATCGGCACTGCGACGCCGACCCCTGACCCTAGGCTGACCATGAGAAACACCGCATCAGCAGCAACCAGCAGGTCGCGTTTTTAAACGGACGGAAGATTTTTTTTTTCTTGCTGCAACAATTGTTTTCTCAGGTCTGTGCTTTTCCAATGATTCCCCAGCCCCCACGCACCCCTCTCCCTCCCTAAAGCGAAAAGAAAATAAACAATAAGAACCCGATGAATCGAGCCTTTTTTGGGGGGGGGGGGATTAGATTGCGTAAATATAAACGTGACGTTAAACCGTTAAACCTGCCACACCACACGGGTTTAAATAACATTTATATTTACGCGATCTAACCCGAAAAAAAACCCCTCTATTGCGGATGACATTGGTCGTGAAAGCCCTACAGCTGCGTGTCAAAATACACATCTCGGCAAGCACCGCTTATTCTGGTGCTTGGGCACCACGGACATAAGAATATCACTAATTTATTTTGGATCCTTGCTTTGAATACTTCCACTACCACCATGACCAACGGGATAAATATAAACGGGTGTGGAGAAAGAAGAAGCCAGTTCGAATTCAACCGTGTGTAGGTTTCACTTCCAACATTCTGTCCAGGTGAGAGGTTATGCCCCCAACAATGTTAATAACATCATTATGATTACACTTTGTTTGACTCACTGAGTCTCAAGTCTGTTGTTCAGGAGGGTCCTGCCAAATTTTCGAAGTAGCGGGTGCAGGAGGAGAAATATGGCTCCTGTGTGTGTGCGCGAGATCCCAATTGAGAGTGATTTGCAGTGTAATATTTCAGCGTTGGGACGTGGCTTTGGCACAATACCAGTTCCACTGGGTGTATAGTTAGTGTGTGTGTGGCGGTGGTGGTTTAGCTATGGGAAGGTAACCGGGAGAACCCGGAGAAAACCCATGCAGAACGATGGGGAGGTGGGGGGGACGGAGATGACAAACTCCACACGCGGAAATGTTTGAGTCGGGAATCGAACCCAGGCCCTCGTGGGTGCGAGGCGGGAGCATGAACACTGCGCCGCTCTGCTTAGCAAGAACTTATTCCAGCGTGTCCGTCGAGTCCAGTCAACGACAAACCCTGTGAACGGCGAGTCTGTGGATTTCATTTATCGCCGACCGAAATCGCACGGTCATCGTTTCACCACCAAATCGTCACTGTCGTTTTTCAACTGTGTGTGTTTTTAAATCCTTTATATTAAGTTCGCTTGCTTGCGCGCTTACGACTGTGCAAATCTGTCGGTCGTTTTTTAACCCACTTCCCGTGATCCAATCGAGCTGACATTTTGCACACAGACTCGTTGTGCGTGACAATTTATTTTCGTGAAAAAAAATGTCCAAAATTTTACACTTTTTAGGAAAAAAAAATCATATTTAATTACCAATTGCTTAATGGTGGCAGGCAATCATCTGACCCATAGGTGGCAGCCATCTCAAGCCAGAGGACGAGAGGACTCTAGCCGCCACGCATATAAAGGATTTATAGTGAAAAACTTAGTTTTTACGGGTTAATTTTTTACATATATAGTTATTTACTTTGAACCAAGTCAATCGGTTGACGGTGGCACGGACGCAAAGAAATCATCACCGCGACCACCACCGTCATCACCACCACCACCTGTCACCATCAGCGCCACTGACGAATAAAAGACGCAGAACTCGCATCACTCAGCGACATGATTAGAGGCTGCAGTGCGAGCTGATGAAGACGGTCATTGGCCCGATACGTGCCGGTCCGTAAAGTGTGAGCGAGTTCACCGATTGACTGGCATCACACTAAGCCCAGCTGACCAGACACAGGCGGAACAACTAAATGACATCCAAAGACTCGGACGGAAGAAACTCCCGTAGCTTGTCGTCGACCAGACCACGACAAAAAAAAACGCCGACCAAAATAACTCTCCTCACAAAAGTTACAAAATGTAAATTCGTCCAGGCGGTGACGGTCTGCCACCGTCGGACGCTGAACTTATAGGAACACGGGAGCTGGGAAACCCGACGTTGATTCCTAGCATATTTTTATTTTTACTAGGCAAGGCCTCAATGAGCTACCGTATAGCTGTCAGAAGCGATCTGGGCCCATCACAAATGATAGCTGGAACCTATCGTGATTTTGCACCGTCTGTTGATTTAACGTTCCTACCCCGTGCCCCTACTGGACATCTATGAAAAAGAACTTTACAAGCTCATCGGATTGATCCACTATAAATCTTTTTTTTTGTCAGAAATTGGTGAACAACGATGTGTGTGTGTATGTGTGTGAAGTCTTTGGTAATCAGGCTGAGACCATCAACTAACTGCACAGGAGGAACTCCCCGATGTGTAATCGCTGTGGCTGGAGGGCCATGGTGGCCAGAGGTCGCAAACGAGTTTTGATTCCTTACCCGTACCCAGCCGCACCAGGGTCGCAAACGGGTACCCGTACCGTACTCGTACCCGACCGTACCCGTACCCTACCCGTACCCGGCCGGGTACGGGTTTCGGGTACCGCATTGCGACCTCTGGGATGAAGCCATGTTGCAGGCGCAAGTGAGTTGATTCTAGGAACTTGAATTGTGAGAAGAGACAAGACGTTGGGAAATGAGTGACAAACGGTGACTCACCAGTGACTCACGGTCTACCCGTACCCGGCCACACCAGGGTCTCAAACGGCTACCCGTACCCGGCTGGGTACGGGTAGCCGGGTATCGGGTAGGGTACGGGTATCGGGTACCCGGTTGCGACCTCTGATGGTGGCTGAAACCCGGTTTTGAAAGCCGCAAACCTCGGGTGTCACCGATTCGGCGGCCACGAAGGTGTGACGCTTCAACAAATTTCTTCCCGGCACACTTCAAAATGCGGTGCCGTTCTCAGAGTCGAACTGCGACTCCGGATCGCGAGGGGTCTGTCCGTCGAATCGCTAAGAGCGGGTGGGGGGGTGGGTCAAATGATGCGCATCTACCTCGGCAAAGCGGCGGGTGAAAAGTCGCCTTAAAGTGATTTTTCTCGCCTAATTTCAAGCCGCTCCGTGAACATGGAACTATTTTTCCTACCACTATCATGATCGCTTGGGATAATATTTATTACTTGTAACAGATAAAGGTAAACCCTACAGACTTACATGGCAACTCATAGACTTGCATAGAGACCCGGACTTACGTAGACCCATAGACTTACACGGACTTACACAGACCCAGACATGCATACTGCTTTTTTGTGTTTAGTTTGTTGTCCTTTCCCCGCAACTCTTGTTTAGTACGGTTGGCTACGTACGGTGTGAAAGAAGTTCAACAAAGATAGAGGTACAGAGACTCACATACTAAGAGACTTGCCGAGACTCACAGACAGACATTGACCCATATACTTACAAACCTATAGGTGTAGAGAGACCCATAGACTTACATCGACACACAGACCCGCAGACGTATAGAGACCCGCAGACGTACAGAGACCCACAGACGTACAGAGACCCACAGACGTACAGAGACCCGCAGACGTACAGAGACCCACAGACGTACAAACCCGCAGACGTAGAGACCCGCAGACGTACAGAGACCCACAGACGTACAAACCCGCAGACGTACAGAGACCCACAGACGTACAGAGACCCACAGATGCACTATGATCCAAAACAAAACGTGTGTTCCAGATACGTCTGAAAATTTCGTATCAAGGCGAGATTTTCGGATTATTTTTTTTGGGATTAACCCGAAAATCGGGAGCACATCCCCCCACATTAGTGCACCAGTGGACAGCGTGCCAGAGGCACCAGCAACCACCACCAAAACCACCACCAAAACCATCACCAAAACCATCACCAAAACCATCACCAAAACCACCACTGCCCACAGCACGGGGGGGCAGTCGGGTGGGGAAACGACTCTGCGATCAGAAGTCATACGCGTAGCCGCCCACGCAACGGTACGACGCCTGCAACGTGGCGCTGGGAGCCACGGCCACGGCAGCGACCTCCGCGTGGTGAGCGCCGCAACCATCCGACACGGCCATGGCCTCGTCGCCGCAATCATCGCCGTTACGATGATTGCCGCCGCCGCTGCCGTTGTTGTTGTTGTTGCCGTTGCCGCCGTTGTGGTTGAGCTGCTGCTGCTGCTGCTGCTGGTGGTGGTGGAAGAAAGTATCTTCCTGCCACAGGCACTCCCTGCCGACGCCGATGGTGGCAGGGGTCGGCGTAGGCTGAGGCAGGAAGTCTGCGCGTAGAGTGGTGGGGAGGTAGGTGGTGAGCGGTTGTGTGCGGTTGGGTGCGGAGGGGGGGGCCTCTTAGTAAAGAAAGAGTACCTAGCCTGGTACAAAGGAGCCGTGGAAATCGGAGGCGGCGGCGGCGCCGTCAGCAACACACCCGTGAGCGTCTCACGTCGGCAACAACAAAAAATGTTCGGACCGCGGCCCTGACTTGTACGACGTTCCTTGGTGGGCCCCTAACGGCTTCGGTATCCCGGCTGACGGTTCAAATTGCCCCCTTTCGCCAAAACTCTAAACTTTACGTCTACGAACTATGCCAAGCAACACTCGTCGCCGACTGACGCTGGCTGCAAGAACCACACACGCTGCACACCGGCTGTTACGCAGAGACCCTGCTCGATTGCCGAGGGTGGTCCCGGGCAATTTTTTTTTTAACCGCAGCGGGTGGATTAACCCGGGGGGGGGGGGGCTAACGTTGCGTAACGGGTTCGTGGCGGACAAAAATCACATTTTAACGAGAGCTGAGAGAGAATTGGAGGAGGCTGCAGGAGCAGTTGGGAAGGCGATCGAACGGAATTTAAGCAGGAGCACAACGCAAGCAATCGGCCACACGACGGACACATCGCAAACACGACACGAACACACACCAAGCGATACGTGCACACAACACAGACACACGTACCACACAGTACGTATAACGCATGCACCATGTAAAAACACACACAGCAGACAACACGCCCACGTACCATTTACACACGAGTCACACCACGCCGGACAACACAACACACACAGAGCGAAATACACAGAGGCAACATGCAACACCACATACGCACAAACACACACACACACGTACACCGCACACACATGACGTGCCACAACACACACGCCACACGCACGCACACGTTCAAACACATACCATGTACACGCACATACATAAAAGACAAAACACACGGTACATCGCGCACACACACACACACCACAGACACAGCAAACACCACAGACGCAGCACACACAAACAACAAACGTGCAGGGCACATGGACACACCACACAACACGCACACACAAAGGAAGAGTCAGGTGAAAAGTGAAGGATCAACAACAGGGAAAGCATTGAGATTAAAACGCACGCATGAACATCACCGTCATTGAACTTACAAACAACACACGACACTTCACAACAACAGCAACGAGTGCATTTGGTGTTCCCGACATCCTTGTTTAAACGCATGGTAATCACGAAGGCTCCGTTGTAACTTCATACCGTGTCAACCCATACGGTTTACGCCGTATCAGGGAAATTGAGTTCTCAGGTCCATATGGCGTACAGCCGTTTCTATACGGGCAAAAAAACAATATGATTTTGTCTCTGTGTTTGTGTTTCTCCCCTTGTGATGGGACTTTGTAGGATGAACGTGGGGCTTGATAAGGGGCACGGGGTGACCGGTAAGGTCTGAATTGGTCTGTAATAAGGTAGGTACACTGGATAAGGGGTTGACAGGTACGTAACTTGCACGTTAATTTTTTATTACTTTCGGAAAAACTCGTCATCGCGACGCCGGCAACACCCGTTGAGAAATTATGTCACGGGGACCTTAAACGTCCACCGTCGAGTGAAGTGGAGGGCGTGTAGTATGTGTATTTTGTTTTCATTCCAGTTTAATAGGCACACAGCCGGCAGCATTAAGCATTAACCAGGGTGGCCCCTTGAATGATTCGAACCCCGAAAACCTCCAGGGCAAGCGGCGAAAAGCACCGACCGCCGGACCGCGCGAGAGATTCACCGAGATTCAACGCGGGAATCCACCGCACGTTTTACACAACGCCCGTTCCGCACTGTTACGGTCAACCCAGGCTGGTCGGTATGACCACCCAGTCACGGAAGCCGCGTCAGGTTTTGGAAGTTACCGAGCCTAGGTGCGGTCAATGAATGCGCGCCACGTGTTTATGACAAACCGCATAAAGTGGACTAACGACAACCACACAGACACCCAACATGTTTGCACATGCACGCGCGCGCACACACGCACGCACCTTCACAACAGATGTGCACACGCACGATCGTACACGCACAGAAACACACGCGCGCACATTGGCAACACACACAATGACACCCTCACACACACATACACGCTCGCATACGCCCAGACGTGTACTCGCGCAGACACACATTCACACACCCCGACCTCACGCTCGCGCACACACACACACAACACCCTCGCGCGTACACGCACGAGTTAAGACACAAACGCCCGCATTTAAACACGTACACAGGTGTCTCGTCCGTCACAATGTGGGTATGTTGCCAAATATGATTTTTTTTACACTTTTACCGCGTTGGGACAACACGCAAACACAACAACAACAACAACCGCCCTTCGCCACTAAGTGGCGGTGACGTCACCACGGCACTTGTGCCAGGCTATGTGCACAAACACACACACAGAACTATCGATATCGTTAACGCCACACCGATCAAGCACTCCTACGGTTCTCAAGTTTGAGAGATTGACTCACAAGTCAGAGAGACGCACGGGGGTTCGAATCCCAGTCAACATCTCGGCCGACCACACACCCCGTCTTCAATTCATGAGGGATTGTCGATCACCCGTTTGCGAAATTGTCGATTCGATTACCAAATCCGCTTAATTTACTTTCTTTTTTTCGTGGCAATCAAAGCGACTGTGAGCAAAGAGCGACCCCGTTCAAACCGCACGGCGCGTCCCAGTGCGATTTTGGTCACGCGACAAGCAACGAAATATAATATTCCGTGCATTAAAGAAACAAACTTACAGCGCCTTGTCAATCCGCTGCTGGATGCATGCCTCACCACGTCATATCGGTCATGGGGCATATTTCAAAGTACTTCACCAAAGCTGGATATTTGTGGGTTCCCAGAGAGATCGGTCATCCATTTATCTTGTTGCCGTTTGTAATTTTTTACGTGTACGGTTTCGCATCGCACCTAGCCCGCCGTGCTAACCGGAGGTGCGTCAACAAAAAACAAAAGACGTTAACAACCCTGGTCATCATCGCGGACTGGAACCCGGGATCTTGGCGGGTGACAGCTAGCTCCGACGCATTCTCCGAGACTCCCAGCCCCAATCTGTGTAGCTGAACTCAATACACCTGGCATCAACTAACGACTAGAAACTAAAAACACGTTTGTGACAGACCCTGGCTATCACAAATTATAGCTCGACCAAGTGGCTTATCATCATCACGTGGAAATGTATGGCAGCCAAAAACTCTAAAACGCGTGACGTTGATTCTAAAATGTGGAGGGAAAAACAGGTGGGACCCACAGAAAAATCCACGCAACAACGGGGAGAGAGACACGCAGACTCCAAATATACAGCAGGCGTCAGGGTTGGGATCGAACCCACGACCTCCTGCATACCAGGCGAGGAAGTGAACATCTCGCCACCGCGTCACCCCTTCAGCAACAACAAGCTATCACAGACAACCCAAGCAGGAGTCTCACTTAAACAAACAGCACCGGCTGTCAAAACAGTTGAGAACAATTCTAGAACAATACCGAATGTCTCCCATTGGGGCAGGCTAGACGAGACGCCTTCGCCACCCGAACAACAACAACAACCAGACTTTGGCGAACGCCCGGTCCGTGCACCGAACCAGTGGGCCCCAAAAGTCCTGCTTAAGAGCTCGCGAGTTCGCGAGCCGCATCACACGCATCACAGCAACGTCACGCGTCTCTCTCCCGAGAGCTGTGCAGCGCAGTAGGAGGAGGGTGTCCCTGTCGCATCGGGACGTCTGGAGAATTAAAAAAGACCCAAGGACCTGGAGAAAAAAAACTATCACGTGCTAAGAGGATTTATATATAAAACGTATATTTTCAATCGAACCCACGACCTCCTGCATACCAAGCGAGGAAGTTAACATCTCACCACGGAGAGCGAGAACACGCAGACTCCAAATATACAGCAGGCATCGTCAGAGTCGGGATGTAACCCACGACCTCCTGTAGACCAGGCGAGGTAGTGAACATCTCACCACAGAGACACGCAAACTCCAAATATGCAGCAGGCATTAGGGTCGGGACGGAACCCACGACCTCCTGCACACCAGGGGAGGTAGTGAACATCTCACCACAGAGACACGCAAACTCCAAATATGCAGCAGGCATTAGGGTCGGGACGGAACCCACGACCTCCTGCACACCAGGCGAGGTAGTGAACATCTCACCACAGAGACACGCAAACTCCAAATATGCAGCAGCAGGCATTAGGGTTGGGAGGGAACCCACGACCTCCTGCACACCGGGCGAGGTAGTGAACATCTCACCACAGAGACACGCAAACTCCAAAAATGCAGCAGGCATTAGGGTTGGGACCGAACCCACGACCTCCTGCACACCAGGCGAGGTAATTCACATCTCCTGGCCACCGTGGCGTGCCCACAAACATTCCAAGAAAGCAGCCAGTTGCAACTGCCCCGCACAGGGCAAAGGGAAAGACTCGGCAACGGCCTGAAGCGGGCAATGTTGCTCTATGTGCGCGTGCAATCTTAATAATTCGTCACTTTCAATCGAGGCGACTTCAAACCGTGACGCCCGGCGGCACACACACACAGTGGCCTGCTCTCTGTTTTCAAAATGACGTCACGGGATCTTTCACGTCCACCGGGGAAGCGGAGGGGCTTGTAATGTGTCTACGGTTAATGAGCACACCGCAGTAGTAACCAGGGCGGCCCGACGAGTTCGAACCGCGAACCTCTGTGGCAATAAGCGGTGAACGCAGCACCGCCCCCTCCTCCTTGGGGAGTGGGCAAAGCTCCCCCGTATAGCCTGAACGGACTTTTAGAGCAAGTGCTGCTAAGCGAGCAGCACCTATGAAGGCCAGCACCGCACACGAGGGGGTGGGTGGCCAGCACCAGGCCCGGTCGCCTTTGTGTCCCCAGTGGCGTTGTCTACGCACGGCACCGGGTGCTCATTTCAGACCGAGTTGACCTAGGGGAGGCCCAGGACCGGTTCGGATAACCGTCACCGGTGTTGACCACGAGCGGGACTCCAACTCGGGTCGCCGGGTTCGTAGCGCAGCGCGCAAACCGCTACGCCACAGGAGAGCGCACACACACGCACAGCAAAGCAACCAACCCGGGTCTCCAGCGCCAACCCTTGCAACCGTCACTCGCAACCATCGCACGGCAACCATCGCTCGGCAACCGACGCTCGCGCCGCGCTCCAGCCGTACCTTGGCAACGCGCTTTCTTCTCGTCGCCGTTGGCGTTGGCGTCGCCGTGGGAACGCTTGCGGCTGCGCCCTCCTCCGTCACCGTTGGAGACCGACGCCGCCGCCGCCGCCGCAGCCGCCGCCGCCACCGCCGCTCCTCCCACACCTCCTCCTCCGGCGTCGCCGCGGCGACGGGCAAGCTCGTTGGCGAGGAAGGCGGCGGGGCGCGAGAAGCCCTGAGAGATGGCCAACTCCAGCGGGGTGATGCCGCTGTGGTTGGGCACTCTGGGGGGGGAGATCGGGGCCGCGGGGAGAGGGGAAATGCGAGGGGCGGTCAATTTAAAGCTGTTCACCTCCTGCCTGGCGAGCCTTCCGCACTTCGCTCGATGGACTCGAAGTGCACCTAGCCTGGCACCGCAACTTGATAGCCAACGGAGGCTGTTGTCGGTATATCCGAGCGCGTGTCTGTGTGTGGCGACGTGGGGTGAGCGGTGGTGCAGCGGTTAAGCTCGCCGCTCGAACAAAACCGGCGACCCACCGTTCGGATTCCCTCTCACGGTGGCAAATATCTGAGCCTGTCCTGGGCCTCCCCTAGGTCAACTCGGCCTCATACGAGTGCCTGGTGCGGCGTGTAACCAGCATTGATGTGTAAACATCGTCACGAGGGATACAAAGGCGGCCAGGGGGGGTGGTGCTGGCCACTCGCAACCCTCGTGTGCCGTGCCGGCCTTCATAGGTGCTCGCTAACCGCTTAGTTTATTTAAAAAACGATTAGAAAAAAATATAATAATAATACTAGATTGGGGGGGGTGGGGGATATTTGTCTGTGTGGCGATGTCCCTCTCACACAGAGAGAGAGAGGAGGCGGGGGTGGTGGGGGAGAGACTCACTCAACTTGCGCTCCGCACGCCACCAGCAAATGAACGCACTCCTCACTCCCGGAGCGAGCAGCCTTGTGCAGGGGAGTCTCGCCCAGGTAGTCCTGTTGAGCCGCCCGCCATCATTGTCATCATCGTCATCATGATCGTCGTCATCATCGTCGTCATCATCGGAGACGTCAATGTCATTGGGGGCAGCAGCAGCAACATCCTCACTGACAGCAACACCATCATCATCGTCGCCATTGCCGGCAACATTATTGTCATTATCATCATCACCACTGTCATTGGGAGGAGCACAAAAAGAGTTTTATCATCTTTGTCAGCTTCAACAGCAGCTGCTTCATCATCACAATCACTGCAAGAAACAACATTAGCAATGTCTCTCTCCCCCGCCACCTGCATTCATCTTCACCACCACCCCCATCATCACCACGCCTTGTCTATCACCATCGTAATTACCAGCATCCCCATTCATTGTCACCACCACCAGCACACCACTAGCACACCGATTCATCGTCACCACGTCCATGACCACCACCACCATCATCATCACCACGCCTTGTCTATCACCACCACCAGCATCCCCATTCATTGTCACCACCACCACCACCACTAGCACGCCGATTCATCGTCACCACGTCCATGACCACCACCACCATCACCACCACCACCACGCCTTGTCTATCACCACCACCAGCATCCCCATTCGTTGTCACCACCACCACCACCACTAGCACGCCGATTCATCGTCACCACGTCCATGACCACCACCGCCATCACCACCACCACGCCTTGTCTATCACCACCACCACCACCAGCATCCCCATTCATTGTCACCACCACCACCACCCGGCACCTGCTGGTTGACGTTTGCCCCGACCCTCAGCAGCCACAGCAGGCAGTGCTGGTGGCCTCCAAAGGCTGCGATGTGCGCCGGCGTCTGAGCGTAGCGCGACGTCACCGTTGTGACGCTGGCGCCGGCCTGCACAAGCGTGGAGAGGCAGTCGAGCTGCGGAGAGGTGAGACGAGGAGGAGGGAATTTCTCATTAAAAAACAAAAACATTCCCCTTAAAATGCCTAGGCATCTCACCCATTATAATAGTAGGTTTTTAAATCCTTTATATTAAGTTCGCTTGCTTGCTTACGACCGTGCAAACCTTTCGGTCGTTTTTTAACCCACTTCCCGTGATCCAATCGAGCTGACATTTTCCACACAAACTCGTTGTGCGTGACAATTAATGTTCGTGAAATTTTTTTTCCAAAATTTACACTTTTTATGACAAAAATATTATATTTAATTACCAATTGCTTAATGGTGCAATGCAATCATCTGACCCATAGGTGGCAGCCATCTCAAGCCAGAGGACGAGAGGACTCTAGCCGCCACGCATATAAAGGATTTATAGTGAAAAACTTTGTTTTTACTGGTTATACTTATTACCCTTTTAAACTGGTACAAAACTGACACCTTTATTCAAGGCATCATGTTTGCAATAACCACAACACAAGTAGTCAAAAAAGCAAACAAAAAGAAGCAACTCTGATCATGATAATAATATGCACTGTCCTTGAAGTTGATTGGTCCACACCCGAGACAGCTTTCTTTAGAGCCTAGTCCCCATTGGTGTTGGACCAGATGACACCAGAAGGCGTACAACTCAAACACAGTGCAATATCAGAGTATTGAGAGCTCGGGGTAAGCATTTACACTATGAGATCTCTTTTACCAGTGGCAAAATATAATAGTAGGTTTTTACCCTTTTAAACTGGTACGTACTATTATATTTTGCCACTGGTAAAAGAGATCTCATAGTGTAAATCTCACCCATTGTTACTTATTGTCATTATTGCTACACTTGACTACTTCAGAAAACCTCACAGAGTCTCAGGATTCTTTATCAGGAGGGTCGCCTGCCCAAGTTCTTGCAGTCGGGGATGATGTTCACAATCAGAATGTTTATTTAGACTGGAGGATTCCGATGAGTTTTAAAGCTTTTTTTTCACAGATGTCAAGTAGGGGCACGGGGTAAGAATGTCACAACCACAAACAATACCAAAAAACACTATGGCGTTGCAAAGTATAGGAAAGCTAAAGAAATCACTTACATATGATTCCAAGAACACAGGATGAGATGTTACTATCCTTTGTGCAAGCACTTCCAAGAGTTCATGAACAGTGAGCCTGGTGAAATTTGGGGAGCGCATCGTCAGTAGTGTACCTTTGGTTCCTAGGGTGTTTCGGCCTTTCATACTATACACCCTCCCCAAAGGCGGCCAGCGACAGGGTGATCAATCCTACGCTTGCGTCCCATTCCCAATTAGTCATATGAGTTGCCTTGTTGTTGATAGCCAACACTCCCATATACAAATAAAACTAAACTAGTTTTCTCTTGCCAGGTAAAGCCCACTGAGGTATTCACTTATTTCTCAAAAAAAATCTGCGCCACAAATGACATCTCAACAAAGTGGCTCATCACGTGAGATTTTATAGCAGCAGAAATAACCTAAATAATATCAATGCATGTTTCTACATGTAGAGGGAAAAACCGGATGACCCGGAGAAAAAAAAATCTACGCAACCACAGGGGAGAGAGACACGCAAACTCCAATGGGGTAATTTTGCAGGTTAATTATTCAGAATTGGGATGTCTTAGTAATACGAGTTACATTTTATGATTGGGTGTGATTTTGTGTGTGTGTGTATGTAGCTATGGGGAGTGGTAGTGTAGTGGTTAGCGCGCTGCACTATGAACCTGGCGACCTAAGTTCGATTATGGTCACGACCCAGAGTCACGATTATTTCAATCTATCCTGGGCCTCCCCTAGGTCGACTCAGCCTCAAATGAGTACCTAGTGTAGTGTGTAGTAAATATCGCCACTGGGGAGACAAAGACGGTCGGGCGTGGTGCTAGCCACCCACCCCCCCCCCTCGTGTACCGTTCCGGCCTTCACGAGTGCTCGCTAACAGCACTTGCCCCAACAGTCTGTTAAGGCTACACGGGGGATCTTTGTCAAGCTATGGGAGGAAAGAGGTGACCCACTGGAAACCCATGCAGGACATCTGTTGAAGAAGCGCTTCATAGCTCTTCAACAGATGTCCAGGTGACCCCCGCCCCCAACCTCTTATCAGTGCCTAATTTATTAGAGATATGCTAAATTCCTCTTGATATGCAAAATTATTTTGTCGAAGCGCCCTTTCCCTCCCTCCCAACCCAGCTTATATATATGCTCCAAGCTCGTGTGCTGTTTCATTCAGACGCTGTCTCCCCGACAGACCTGGTTTTCACCTGAGGACGGCTGCTTGCGTTGTGGCCGAAACGTCGTGAGAATTATTTTATGTTTTATTTTTATTATTTTATTACTTCCCTTCTACGTGACTTTACCGAAAGAACCAAGAAGATGAATCCCTGCAGTCACGAAAGCTTTAAATCGAAAATTATTAGAGAGATTCAAACCTTATTGGTCACCCCGTGCCCCTTATACATCTCAACGATCATCCAACAAAGTCAAATCACGAGGGAGAAACACAAACAAATAGTAAATCACCACTACTATTCACCACTAGTACACTCACCACGACACTCATCACTACATACCTGTCAACCCCTTATGTCTCTACCTTAGTACAGAACAATTCAGACCTTATTGGTTACCCCGTCCGTTTATAAATCTCAACGTTCATCTGACAAAGTCCCATCACAAGAGGAGAAACACAAACGACTAAGACACATTATTTGTGCCCGTATTGAAACGGCTGTACGCCGCATGGACCTGAAAACTCAATTTCCCTGTACAAGAATACGGGGTAAGCCGTATAGGTTGACAACTATGCCAATCTCCCAGCGTGGCAGTTAAAACGACGGCGCAAGTTTGTCTTTTGGCTTCCTCTGGTCAAACACTGTTTGAGACTAGGCTCTAAATAAAAGCTGTCTCTGGTGTGGACCAATCAGTTTCAAAGCCAATGCATAATATAGTACCAGAGCATGTATTTTTGTTTGCATGTTTACCACAAATACATGTGGTTCATGCAGACATGATTCTTTGCAAAAGGTTCCAGTTTGGTGTTTTAACATCTTAACACCTGTTTTATAGCCAGAAAGGGTAAAACCTATTCTCATAAACCATATGGGTTGACAGGCATGCTTCTTTCTTTGAGGCACAGGGCGTTTCTCCCACTTGCGCCACCCTGCCGCCCGAAAAAAAGCAAAACAGAGGAGAGAGCCGGCGTTGCGCATTTATTACCGGCAGGCAGTGAATCAAGCGAGAGCAAGACGAACACGGTGACAAGTCTAAATAAACCTTCCACATTCCCGGTAATGTGAGAGGGGGGAGGCATTTGCAGGGTCAGTGAGTCACTGTGTCTCCGTGGCAAACGCTACTCAAGGGGTGGCTGGGTTTGCTGATAGAGATTCACAACAGCTATGTCGGGGTGCGAGAGGTTAACTACCTCGCCTGGTGTGTAGGAGGTCATCGCTTCGATCTCAACCCCGACGCCTGCTGTATATTTGGAGTTTGCGTGTCTCTCTCTCTCTGTGGTAAGATGTCGACTACCTCGCCTGGTATGCAGGAGGTCTTGGGTTCGATGCCAACCCCGACGCCTGCTGTATATTTGGAGTTGGCGTGTCTCTCTCTCTCTCTCTCCATGGCGAGATGTTAATTACCTCGCCTGGTATACAGGAGTTCATGGGTTCGATCCCGACCCTGACGCCTGCTATATATTTAGAGTTTGTGTTTCTCTCTCTCTCTGTGGTCGAGCGGATTTTTCTCCGTGTCCTCTGGTTTTTCCCCTCCACATTTTGAATCTACATCATGCGTTTCAGAGTATTCGGGCTGCTCTAAATTTCCACGTGATAAGTCACTTCGCTGAGCGATCATTTGTGGTAGCCAGCTCGCTTCTGAAAAAAAGCTACCTGGCTCAGTGGGGCCTAAACCTGGTGATCTAAAAATAGTTTCAATAGTAAGTGATCTGATGTCCTGGGTTTGAACCTGTGTTTTCATCCGCCCAACTCCAATTATACCGGGGTTCTCAAAGCATAGTCGGGTTTATCAGAATCAGAATATGTATTCGTACTGGAGAAATGTGTTGAGCTATCCAGCACTTTTTCACAGATGTTCATGGGGGTCTAAGCCAGGTCACCGATAACTTCCGCAGAGAACCGTAGACTCGCATGAAAGACCCAGATGCTCACAGAACCCCGTAGACTCAAAAAAGGAACTATAGACTGATAGACAAAAAAACCCCGCAAGACTCAAAACCTGAAGTGTGTTAAAACCCCGAGCGATACAATTCCCATATTAAAAATCTCTACTCGCTTTAATTGGGATTCTAACAGAACTCGCACGCCACCTGGTGGCGAATGGTGGTATGGCCACCAGATAGCCCATTCATTTTCTTGGTTCTTTCAGTAAAGTCACGTAGAATGGAAATAATAAAATAATAAAAATAAAACACAATAAAATAATCCTGTGAGAATAAAAATAAAACACAATAAAATAATTCTGTGAGAATTATTTTATTGTGTTTTATTTTTATTATTTTATTATTTCCATTCTACGTGACTTTACCGAAAGAACCAAGAAGATGAATCCCTGCAGTCACAAAAGCACATCATCGTCACACCTGATCTCTCGTCTTTGCAACTGGCTACAAGTCAAACATCAAGTGGACTATAAGATCCTCCTCCTGCTGCTGCTGCTGCTGACCTACAAGGCTCTCAATGGGTTCGCCGTGCAACATTTACAGGAAGCGATTCATTTTTATACTCCCAACAATGTCCCAAAAACCTTTGGATTGCCTTCTTCCAAGGTCAAGGCTCCGTTCCTGGGGCGATCGGCCTTTAGCCAGTGCAAGCTGCCAGGCTTTGGAACGACGCTTTGTGTCTTTGCTAATCAGGCAGTCGCTAAGAGCCGTTTAAGTCCTGTCTTGTAGGCGAGTGAGTGGATGTGAGAGTGGTGGGTGGGTGGGTGAGTGATCCGGAATTTTGACAGCACAGCTCCCAGGTTTTCGGAACAACGCTTTGTGGCAATCGGAATCGTTAGAGCTGTTTACGTCCTGTTTTGTGGGCGAGCGGGCGAGTTAGTGGTTGAGTGAGTGAGTGGGTAAGTGGATGAGTAAGTGGGTGAGTGAGTGGGAAAGTGGATGAGTGAGTGGGTGAGTGAGTGGGTGATTGGGTGAGCCATCGGCCTTTTGGCACTGCGCCGCTCGCAGGCTATGGAACAACACTTTGTGCCTTTGCTAACAAAACAGAGTGGTTAGAGCTGTTTAAATCATGTCTGGTGGGTCAGTGGGTAGGTGTGAATGAGTGAGTGAATGGGTGGGTGGTTGAGTGAATGGGTGGGTGTGTAGGTGAGTGAGTGAATGGGTGGGTGAGTGAGTGAATGGGTGGGTGAGTGAGTGAATGGGTGGGTGAGTGAGTGAATGGGTGGGTGAGTGAGTGAATGGGTGGGTGAGTGAGTGAATGGGTGGGTGAGTGAGTGAATGGGTGGGTGAGTGAGTGGGTGAGTGGGTGTGTAGGTGAGTGGGTGTGTAGGTGAGTGGGTGGGTGTGTAGGTGAGTGGGTGAGTGAGTGGGTAAATGGGTAGGTGGGTGGGTGAGTGGGTGAATAGGTGGATAGATGAGCGAGTGAGTGGTTGAGTGGGTGGTTGGGTGGGTGATTGGGTGGGTGAGTGGGTGTATAGGTGTATATGCCTACGCAGGGGTAAAAAAAAAATTTCAGCGGGGGTGGGTCGACAATTTTCGGAAATCTTTTAGATCAACTATTTACCCCCCACTTTCTATAACTTTTTGGACTTCTGCAAGCCTCTTATAACTTTGCTGACGGACAAATGGACAGAAAAACGGCACGCCGGGTTTCACAAAAGCTTAGTATGTGTATATGTTATTTTTTTTAAGATGCCGATGACTGGTACCAGCGGTGTCAAGATCGGCCTATGTGGAGGAGGCTCGTGAAGGACACTAACTGGGCAGTTGGAGGAAGTCTCCCTCCAACAACAACGGAGGGCGGAGGAGCGACGCTCACAACAACGAGCGGAGCGCCGGGAGGCTAAAGCACAGCAAGTTGGTACAGTAGGGGGCACAGGTGGTGCATCAGCCAGTCATCTCGGTCAGTCGACCCGTGGCACCTGGGTCTGCCCCATGACCTCCTGCCAGCGGGCGTTCGACACTTCACGTGGGCTCAAGGTGCACTTGGCCTGGCACAAGCGTCGTGGTGACGTCACCGCCACTTAGTGGCGAATGGCGGTTGTTGTTGTTTTTTTAAAATAAGTTTTTAAATATATTTTTCCGCACATCAGGAGACCTCGCACTAAAGGCCACTAGGGGCCGCCAGAGGCCCATGCGAGTCTTGGCAATGAAGAACACTGGTACTGGTAGGAACCTCCTGGTTACACCAGCCCACAGGGGATTATTGTGTCCGTCGTGCAGGAAGGGGCTGGGTGGGGAGGGTGGGGCTGGGTGGGAGGGGCTGGGTGGGGAGGGGCTGGGTGGGGAGGGTGGGGAGGGACTGGGTGGGGAGGGGCTGGGTGGGGAAGGTGGGACTGGGTGGGGGTGGGAGGGGTGGGGAGGGTGGGGCTGGGAGGGGGGTGGGGCTGGGTGGGGTGGGTCGGGAGGGGCTGGATGGGGAGGGGCTGGGTGTGGAGGGGCTGGGTGTGGAGGGACTGGGTGGGGAGGGTGGGGAGGGTGGGGCTGAGTGGGGAGAGTGGGGCTGGCTGGAAGGGGTGGGGCTGGGTGGGGAGGGGAGGGGCTGGTCACCCCGTGGTGCCCTTATAAAACTCAACGTTTAACCTACTCACGCCGGCTTGTGCCCGCCCTCACAGTCGACCATATTGCGGAATACACCACGCCGCCGTTGACCCTGGCCATTGACCGAGCAACCCAACGTTCCTACCAGCTCTCTCCGCAGGAATGTGTTATATTTCTGCTGTCCACACACGGGCGCATTTGGATCTGCGGATGATGCGAGCATTGCAAATGTGAATTACTTATTGTTCTTGTTAATATTATCTCAGCCACAGCGGCTCAATGCTCTGACCTCTGGGTCACCCAGCCACCTGGAAAGGCAAACTTACGTAAGAGGCCCTGGGTCCAGGAAACACAAACCGTATCTATGAGATAACAATTGTTTGCTTTTCTGGGAGTTGTTATCTTTTATTTATTAAAATAGAACAAGACCATACAAATATCACAATGACACATTCTGCAATGGTCTCATCGTACATATAGTTTTAACGTATTTCTTAATATTTCATATACACATATTTATTAGATTTTCACTGTACACAAGAACAAAGGCCCGCTGCGGTAAGTTGAGCGACGCAAATATACAACCGCACACGAATATCCGCCAGGCCCCATGTTCTGATACGTGCTGGTTGATGGGGGGGGGAGAGTTTCTAATCTATAAGAACAGCTGTTCCCCTTTTGACGTTCTCTGGTCTAACACAGGTTGACGCTGGGCCCTAAATAAAACCGTCTCCGCTGCTGTAGACCAATCAGTTTAAAAGACAATGCCAAAGATAACCAGGGCATGTTTTTGTTTGCATGTTCACCACAAGTGCCTGCCGTGTGTGGTGAATGCAGTGACATGATTCCTTGCAAAAGGTTTCTGTTTGTTGTTTGAACATCTCAAAACCCCACTCTTTTACACTATGAGACCTCCTTTACCAGTGGCAAAATATAGTAGTAGGTTTTTTACCATTTCAACTGGTACAAAAACTGACACCTTTATACAAGGGATCATGTTTGCAATAACCAGAACACAAGCAGTCAAAATGCAAACAAAAAGAAACAACTCTGATAATGGTAATGATATGCACTGTCCTTGAAGTTGATTGGTCCACACCCCGAGACAGCTTTTCTTCGAGCCCAGTCTCACATGGTGTTGGACCAGATGGAGACGAGGCTCTAAGAAAAGCTGTCTCGGGTGTGGACCAATCAACTTCAAGGACAGTGCATATCATTATCATCATCAGAGTTGTTTCTTTTTGTTTGCATTTTGACTGCTTGTGTTGTGGTTATTGCAAACATGATCCCTTGTATAAAGGTGTCAGTTTTGTACCAGTTGAAAGGGTAAAAACCTACTACCCCCTGTTTTATTGCCAGATAGAGTAAAACCTAAGTTTTTACTTTCATACTGGCACGAAAGGTCGCATGTGGTTTCTAATCTATTTCTAGAAGGTTAAGAGTGTCCATCATCAGCCATGATCGACCCACTGTTGGATGAAGGCCTCCTCAACAAGCCACCTCCAACAACCTTTTCAGTTTCGATTTAAAGCATTCGTGACTGCAGGGATTCATCTTCTTGGTTCTTTCGGTAAAGTCACGTAGAATGGAAACAATAAAAATAATAAAAATAAAACATAATAAAATAATTCTCACGACGTTTCGGCCACAACGCAAGCAGCCGTCATCAGGTGAAGATCAGGTCAGACGCTGTCTCCCCGACAGACCTGTTCTTCACCTGAGGACGGCTACTTGTGTTGTGGCCGAAACGTCGTGAGAACTATTTTATTATGTTTTATTTTATTATTTTGATTGTTTCCATTCTACGTGACTTTACCGAAAGAACCAAGAAGATTAACCTTTTCAGTGTAATAATCCAGCGGGCACTTGCAACATGAACCGATTTGATCGCTCCATCTCCCCTCAGTGGAGGCGATTCTGAATGAATTCCATTCATTGGATGCCCACTCCGTTGTAATGCTCGGCTATCATTCCTAACAAAAAGTATTCAATTTTTTTTCGATTAAGCTTTCGTGACTGCAGGGATTCATCTCTTGTCTTCGGTAAGTCACATACGTGACATACGTGACTTTACCGAAAGAACCAAGAAGAAAAATGTATTCACATTACTTAAACTAAACTCATTTACAGTCGAGAAGTATACAATCTTTAAAAAAGTTGTATTATTTAAATACAAGAAGCATCATTTTCAAGCCGCCAATAAAAAGCATTCGATTCAAAAAAAATTCTCTAAACCAACAGCAACCGCCTCATTTCAAAACGGGCGAACGTTAAAAAAATTTAAGAATAAAAAAATGATTTGCTAACCGTCTGAAAACCACAGCATCTGCCAAACTCTGAACCCGTTTGAAAAGTGCGCTGGTCTGGACCCGTTGGCAGTAAGACTTTTTTTTTGACAGTGCCGTGGCCCAGTGCTGGCAAGCCAAGAGGCGAATCGTCGTCGCCAACAACGATTCGTGGTTAATTTCTGGCAGGCTTGCCCTGGACACTACTCCGGTTTGTATTAACTGTACAAGTATAGGAGTGTGTGTGTGTGTGCCGTAAGCTTCCCGAGTGAACGTTAAGGATACCCACAACGTTGTTGGTCGCGGTACCTTTAAGCGTGTCGCAAGCTTCCCGAGTGAACGTTAAAGATACCGCGCCGTCGTTCGTCACGGTATCTTTAAGGGGACATCACTGCGTGCCTGCGTCATGGTCCATATTTGAAAAATTACACCGCTAGTTTACTCAACTGGGATTACACGGAGCAACGTCGCTGTCTAAATCCGTGCGTGATAACCCCGCGCCGTAAGAACGACGAGAATGCTAAATGTACAAAATAATTGTCCGTTAATGATGACCAAAAATGGCTAATTGAGAACACAGCGTAATAATGTTTCGTATTGGTTGTTGCTGTTAGTCGTATACCAAGTCAGTTTATCCGAGTTCGTAAGTTTATTGTTAGGGTGTTTGTTCTAGATTTGAAGTTTTCGTGACTGCAAGGGTCAATACTCTTTGGTTTTTTCGGTAAAGTCGCGTAGGTGAAAAAAAGGAAAATAAATTAAATCACGACGTTTCGGAGACACACAAGCTTCCGTCTTCAGGTGAAACCGTCACAGCAAAATTGTTTTTTAGCAATTCTCGCACCTCAACAAAAGCCGGACAATATTATATCCATCTGAAAGACAGAAATCTCAATTGGTTAACCTACACTACGCCGAACCATTATACTGGCGGTTACAGCCACATCTTTCGAGTGTCTGACACCGCTGAGATCCCTGGGTTCAAATCCAGACGTAGTGGTCCTCAGGCAGATCACCCACACAACTGCACAAAAAACACAATAAAAATGTGGTATCTGTGCTTGATCTGGTTATAAAAAAAAATATCCCAGACGTGCATCCGAAACGTTGGAACTGCCCAGATGTAAAAATGAGCGCAGAGTTGGCGCCTGTTTAAACATCTCCCCAAGTATGTGCCCCTGCTGGACATCTGCGAAAAAGGAATTCGTGGCTCATCGGATTTTGTTGTAGTACAGAGTTAGACTGATGGCCTTAATCTAAGTTGTCTTGTAGTTGTTGTTGTTTGACTTGCATCCCACTGGGATTTTTGCACACAGTGGTTGTGTACGGTGCTTTTTCTGCAATATTTTGCTGTCCTTTCTTGGATTCTCTGTTTATACATATTCACTTTAAGATGTTTTCTTGTTCATGTTTTTTGTTTGTTGCGGTTGCACCCGATTCAAGAGCCGAATGGCTCACAGGGCTATACCTAATAATTGAAACTTGAAACTTCCTCGAGTATAAATAAATATTCTGACACTTTAATTCTCAGAGCTGCAACTTAGCCGAATTGTTGTGCAGCAACGAATTCAATGCTACTGATTGTTGTTGTTGTTGCTGCTGCTCCGTCATTTGAGAACCATATTCTGATTCCGAAACGCTTCTGGAAAGTGAGGGGGCGCCATGCCTAGATAAACGCGCAAATCTGCCGTCTAGTGGTCGAAAGACAGAACGTCAAACGTAAGATCAGCGAATGATGCAGCTCTACCCTCGTACATATAGATGTCTCTCAGCACTAAAAATAAAAAGCAATTTTTTTTGACGCAACTCACCTCACCCCCACGGCCTTCTGACGGTGCGTAATTTCAGCAGCAAATCGTTTCGGCACAAGCAAAACCCTGGACCGGTTTCGACTTACAACGTCTCATCATCAGTCAGTATCGCCTCAATTAATCCTGCCGGTAACTGTCGGGTATTATTATAAGCAAGAACCATAGCTCTTGAAGATACGGGTTCTAATTGAGCCTGGAAAGTGCATGGTTGGGTGACCACCATGCATAGCAGGCATTACAGTGGTAAAATCAACTGTTGTATTGTTTTTCTATGCCTCCACATCAATGACCCCCCCCCCCTTCCCTTAACCAACCCGCCCTGAACAGCGTGGTGAAGTATGGTTGAACAAACTAACATATTACTAACTACAAAACGTTTTATTTTACCAAATCAGGCTCACTGAGCTATAGAGCTCTTGTTCAGAAGAGTCGGGATCGAACCTACGACCTCCTGCATACCAGGCGAGGTGGTTAACATCTCGCCACGACACACACGGTTATGCGGAGGGCCTCTCATTCAGCAGTGGACTAACAAACGCGGGCTCTGCACGCACACACACGCATTTAATCACTCACTTACTCTATAACTGCCCACAGTCAACCACCACAACATACAATAAAACTCACACAGGCTGACACTTTGCCCACGCAGGCAATGATCCCCCCCCCCCTTCACCCCACGTAGACCAATACTGGCTGCATCTATGAAGGCCAGCAGTACACCTGACCACCGTTGTATTCCCCAGTGCTTTCATTTTATTTACACGCTTTTATTTAACTCACTCTGTCTGTTGTCGTTGTCGTATCCTCAAATCTTGTAACTCAATTTTAACCACTTCCCAATGCGGTATGGACTGCAAACTTGGTATACTTATTTCTTACTGATGACAATACTATATTCTATCATTAAACATTTTAAATCTATTTTTAAACAATCTTTTTACACGCTTTCTATTAACTCACTCTGTCGTTGTATTCTCAAATCTTGTAACTCAATTTTAACCCACTTCCCAATGTGGTATCGACTGCAAACTTGGTATACTTATGTCATACTGATGACAATACTATATTCTATCATTAAAAATTAAATAAATATTTTTTACAATCTTTTTACACACTTTTATTTAACTCACTCTGTCTGTTGTCGTAGCCTCAAATCTTGTAACTCAATTTTAACCCACTTCCCAATGTGGTATCGACTGAAAACTTGGTATACTTATTTCTTACCGATGACAATACTATATTCTATCATTAAACATTTTAAATCTATTTTTAAACAATCTTTTTACACGCTTTCTATTAACTCACTCTGTCGTTGTATTCTCAAATCTTGTAACTCAATTTTAACCCACTTCCCAATGTGGTATCGACTGCACACTTGGTATACTTATGTCATACTGATGACAATACTATATTTTATGATTAAAAAATAAAATAAATATTTTTTAACAATCTTTTTACACGCTTTTTATTAACACACTCTGTTGTTGTTGTATCCTCAAATCTTGTAACACAATTTTAACCCACTTCCCAATGTGGTATCGACTGCAAACTTGGTATACTTATGGCATACTGATGACAATACGATACAGTATTCGATCATAAAAAAATATATATTTTGAAACATTATTTTTTATATGTTTGTTTCGCCTTGGCTCTAATTGTCCACGCTCAACTGACGTTGGCTGTAAATCACCACGGCCCCTGACGTTGTGGCAAGCCTCGGGGACACTTCCTGGAGTCGTGGAGTTCTTCCATTACTTGTACGGTACCATTTCATTAAAGCGTGTTTTAAAAAAGTTTTTTCAATATTACTTATTTATTTGCATTTTAACAGAGTCAAGTTTTGGGGGAGGGCACAGAGGGTGAACGGTTCATATTTCACTCACCGCGGCCAGGAATCAGGCCAAGGGAGCTTCCACACACACACACACAAGCGTAACTTTAAACTAAACTAATAAAAACTAATTGTTCTTTTACCAGGTAAGGCCCACTGAGCAATGTAGCTCTTTTTCAGAAGCGACCTGGCCACAAATGATAGCTCAACAAAGCCGCTTGTGTGGAAATTTATAGGAGCCAAATATTCTCAGCGCATGTTGATTCTAAATGTGGAGGGGAAAAGCCGGCGGACCCGGACGAAAATCCATGCCACCACAGGGAGTGAGAGAGACATGCAAACTCCAAATGTACAGGCGTCAGGGTTGGGATCGAACCCACGACCTCCTGTATACCAGGTGAGGCATCTCGCCACCGTGGCCTAACTTTACGCAGCCGATGAAAATAACACATTCCTGCGGAAGGAGCTGGTAGGAACGTTGGGTTGCTCGGTTAATGGCCTGCAGGGTCAACAGCGGCGTGGTATATTCCGCAAATATGCCCGACTGTGAGGGCGGGCACAAGCCGGCGTGAGTAGGTGAAACGTTGAGTTTTATAAGGGCACCACGGGGTGACCAGCCCCTCCCCACCCAGCCCCACCCCTCCCACCACCCACCCTCCCCACCCTCCCCTCACCCAGCACCACCCTCCCACCCAGCCCCTCCCTCCCCACCCAGCCCCTCCCTCCCCACCCAGCCCCTCCCTCCCCACCCAGCCCCTCCCTCCCCACCCAGCCCCTCCTCCCCACCCAGCCCCTCCCTCGCCACCCAGCCCCTCCCTGCACGACGGACGGACACAATAATCCCCTGTGGGCTGGTGTAACCAGGAGGTTCCTACCAGTATAATACCGGTTGACGGGACTCTCGAATGTGACCTCCGCTTGCCAAACCGGCGCCGGTCATATGAGCGCACGGCCAAAGTATGGGGAAACTCCTCCACTCTCTCTCCGCAAATGTCCCATTGCTCATGGAGGAGTCGAAGAGTGTGGAGGGTTTCGGTGAAATAAAATACCCAGACAGATACGAATAACAAAACACCCGCTCGCATTCGTCAATAGCATCCGTGGCCTTGTAAGGAAAAAAAAATATCGGCACACAATGTTTCCAGATGAATTAAAATTGAAATGTGAAAATATTGCTAAACAAATTATTTAAAAAATTTAATCGTTGAATGCAAAAACTATTTTTATTAAAAGTTAAATGACCAAAATATGCTGACACATTGCAACCTGGCAAATGCTTTGTTTTGACGGGGCTAACGGTAAGGCCCCACCGCTGAGTGGCATGCTCCAGGTTTAGCACGTACATTCATACACTCAACAACAACACCCGCCACTCTCCACTAAGTGGCGGTGACGTCACCACGGTGCCTGTGCCAGGCCAGGTGCACTCCAAGTCACGTGAAGTTGTCTGAGGCTCACTGACAGGAGAGGTCACGGGACAGACCCAGGGTGCCATGGGATGACTTACTGAGATGACTGGCAGATGCACACAACCACACTCAACACTCGCACGCAGACTCGCACGCACGCTCACACACACATATACTTACGCGCGCATGCAAGCTGTCGTCTTACTGTATGCCGCTGCACCCGTAAAGACCCGACTAGATAAATTTAGCCGAATGTCAGAGAGCGATTAAATGAATCAGATTTCTGCCTGCAGATGCCGAGATATTTATATTTTAAGTTCAGCTGCCCTGGGGCTGGTTGGAGGTAGCGGCGATGTTGTTTGATGATTACGCATCTGGTGAGCAATAATAAAAACACATTAAACTAACAATAAAAATCATGGTGATTCACAGCACTGTGAGGAATTATATCATAACCAGTTCTGGCTACAAGCTCTGCCTCCCAGCCCCACCCCCCCAACATCATTTGCGTTCACAAGCGTGGTGAAGTATAGTCAAGCAACGCCCACGACCAAACGGGGGTGTGGAAAGGGCTTCATCCGGTGGGTGGATTGGGAAAGTTGAATGTGAATTAATTATCCAGGGAGAGCACCACTGCTGACAACAACCATTCACCGCAGCCCATAACCATCTAAGTAATTTCCAGGGCACAACCCTGCTTGGCTTCCAAGATCGGATGAGATCGAATAAACCCGTAAAAACAAAGTCTTCACTATAAATCCTTTATATGCGTGGCATCGGGGCGGCTAGAGTCCCCTCGTCCTCTGGCTTGAGATGGCTGCCACCTATGGGTCAGATGATTGTCTGGCAGCATTAAACAATTGGTAATTAAATATTTAAATTTTTCCCCCTAAACAGTGTAAAATTTTGGAAAAAATTTTTCACGAAAATGCATTGTCACGCACAACGAGTCTGTGTGCAAAATGTCAGCTCGATTGGATCACGGGAAGTGGGTTAAAAAACGACCGAAAGATTTGCACGGTCCTAAGCAAGCAAGCAAGCACGCAAGCGAACTTAATATAAAGGATTTAAAAATAACGAGCGAGATCCGGACTCAAATGAGCACAGACGAATCGCTCACCTCCCCCGCGGTTACATCCCCGCAGAGCCAGTGGTGGAAATTCCACATTCCCATGGCGGGGAGGGGGGGACGAGCATATCCACTGGACAATCCCCGCTCTTGACTTCCCCGCTAAGTAGTCCTACCACCCCCCATTGTTTCAGTAACTCCAGCGGCACGATGGGCTGTGAGTCAATCCCTAATGAGGACTTGAACTCATAACAACTTCCTTCAGATTGCGAGGCACGCTCAGCCAACTGACCACGTTTTTTGTATCGACCAAATGATCGAAAAGGTTTTCTTTGGTTCTAGATTTGAAGCTTTCGTGACTGCAAGAGTCCGTACTCTTAGTTCTTTCGGTAAAGTCACGTAGGTAAAAAATGAAATTAAAATTAATAAAAACAATAAAATCACGACGTTTCGGAGGCAACACAAGCTTCCGTCTTCAGATTTTTTGCTGTGACAGTTTCACCTGAAGACGGAAGCTTGTGTTGCCTCCGAAACGTCGTGATTTTATGTTTTATTAATTTTAATTAAATTTTTTACCTACGTGACTTTACCGAAAGAACTAAGAGTATAAGGTTTTCTTTGGGTTAGATTCACGTAAATATAAATGAGTCCTTAAACCCCCCGCCGCCACCACCACCCTACCCAGGCAATTAGTAAGGTTTGTCACGTAAACAACACGTGCCGATTTAGTTACCAATTCAGTACTCACCCCGTTGTGTGTTGGAGAGTGAACCCACAACACATTTACAATTCACAATGATTTATTGTTGTAAGGTTTTGACCCCCATGCCTCGACCGGCCATCTGTGAAAAAAAGCTTCATAGCTCATCGGATTCCTCCAGTATAAATATTTTAACGTGCAAAATAAAATATGTATAACCACGTTTTTATTCATATGGGCCAATCCATCACCCCCCACCCTTGTATTTTTTAAATCCTTTATATTATATTAAGTTCACTTGCTTGCTTACGACCGTGCAAATCTTTCGGTCGTTTTTAACCTACTTCCCGTGATCCAATCGAGCTGACATGTTGCACACAGACTCGTTGTGCGTGACAATTTATTTTCGTGAAATTTTTTTTCCAAAATTTAACACTTTTTAGGAAAAAAAAAATTATATTTAATTACCAATTGCTTAATGGTGGCAGGCAATCATCTGACCCATAGGTGGCAGCCATCTCAAGCCAGAGGACGAGAGGACTCCAGCCGCCCGTTTCAAAGACCAATGTGGGCTGGGTTGTGGCCCATTGAACACGTACTGTAATTTATTTGCCACGCATATAAAGGATTTATAGTGAAAAACTTTGTTTTTACGGGTTAATTTTTTTATGAACAGGAACAGCAAATAATTTATTATCGGACTGTACCTTCATTAGATTTAATTGGCTTACGGCTGCATCTGTAATCCCAACCCTACGACCGACCACGACCAACACGCGCCCAACGACACGGGGCACGATGTCACTTTACCGTCCGCCCTCGTCAACAAAGGCACCTCCCGCACCCGGCGCAACGCCGGGTTTTAGTTTCTCGGTCTCTTTTTTTTTAAACTCACGTATGCTCCCAAATCTCACTTTCTTTCACGCGACAGCGACGCACGCAGTCTCGATTAGGCGCATCGGCAAGGTAAGGTAAAAGTGTAAAAACAACGAGCCTTCCTTTACCCTACCTTTTACCTTACCACAATACAATCACTCTACCCTACCTTTTACCCTTTAGCTGGTAAGGTAAAATGTAATAAGTATAACCCGTAAAAACAAAGTTTTTCACTATAAATCCTTTATATGCGTGGCGGCTAGAGTCCTCTCGTCCTCTGGCTTGAGATGGCTGCCACCTATGGGTCAGATGATTGTCTGCCAGTATTAAGCAATTGGTAATTAAATATTTAATTTGTTTTCCCTAAACAGTGTAAAATTTTGGACATTTTTTTTCACGAACATTAATTGTCTCGCACAACGAGTCTGTGTGCAAAATGTCAGCTCGATTGGATCACGGGAAGTGGGTTAAAAAACGACCGAAAGATTTGCACGGTCGTAAGCAAGCAAGCACGCAAGCAAGCACGCAAGCAAGCGAACTTAATATAAAGGATTTAAAAAGGGTAAAATACATTACCTTGCCGAGGCGTAGTCTCGATGTCGCGTACGCTCACTCGCTCCCTTCTAAATCACAGGGAAGCATTCCCCCCGCCCCCACCCCCCCTTTAGATTTAGCTTTGTCCAGTCACCTATTTGCTCATGGTGCATCTGTCGCTCCCTCGAGGTGTTCACGTATCCACCCGCTACGTCACCCCGCAGCAAGTCGGATAAGCGATGTTGTACGCTAAATCTTACCTTATATAGATTGATATAGCGCCTTACTGCAAGGCGCTTTGCAACGATTATAAAATTGCCCCCACACTACAGCTACGACCAAGGCCTACCGCAACCCCTATCACGACCCCAACCTCTATCACGACCACATCCACCTATCGCTACCCTACCCCCCATCACTACCCCAACTCCTATCACTACTGCCTCATACCAACCCCCATCACTACCACTATCACTACTACCTCGTACCTCAATCCCTACTCATATCACTACCTCAACCCTTATCACTACTACCACATACCCAACCCCGATCACTACCACTATCCCTATCACTACTACTTCGTACCTCAATCCCTACTCCTAGCACAATCCCTATCACTACTACCTCATACCTAACCCCTATCACTACTACCACATACCCAACTCCTATCACTACTACCTCATACCCAACCCCTATCACGACCACTACCCCTATCACTACTACCTCGTACCAAAATCCCTACTCATAGCACTACCACTACTACCGGATTCTTCCAGGATTAATATCGGTTCTGATTCCCGCTTGAAACGACGAGCATTGGGGGACAAAAAAAACGTTAGCTATAGAATCTATGCACACGCAAGGTTGTTCTTCCTCAACGCGATTGCAACTTACACAATCGATCTCTCGCGCAAGCAGGAGAGGGGTCCTATTTCTGCTCGGCAGTACGCAAAGACAAAAACGTACTCATGATGCAATCCTGCGAGTATTTCTGCATGTGTTTTTTATTACGCATTTGAACAAAAAAAATTATGGAGGGGGGGTTCAGCCACTGTCTATCCATTGCTGGATGGACGGCCTCCCTCTTTGAAGCCTGTCGCAATTTATTTAAAAACACTAAATCATTATTTTTATTTTACCAGGTAAGGCCTCACTGAACTATGCCACTCTTTTGTCAGAAGCGACCTGGATAGTTCTTCTTGGTTCTTTCGGTAAAGTCACGTAGAAGGGAAGTAATAAAATAATAAAAATAAAACATAATAAAATAAAATATTAATAAAAATTATAAAATAATATTGCATATTTTTATTTTTTTATTATGTTTTATTTTTATTATTTTATTATTTCCCTTCTACGTGACTTTACCGAAAGAACCAAGAAGATGAATCCCTGCAGTCACGAAAGCTTTAAATCGACAATCATTATCATCACCACCGGCTCAAGAATAAATAAATTCGGCAGCAACACCGCCACCACTTTGCATCGAAACCAATAGCGGCAGTCCTACCGATGCCCTGGCCCTCGCCATGGGAACGCAGAATTTCCAGTGCCGGCTGAGGGACACCAGCGGATGCCCAACGCTCGTTGGTGGAGCTGCCAAGAAGGGCAGTTTGACTTTTGGATTTTAATTTGCGTACAACAAGAAACTCTTTCATCAAACTGCAGCAAAGGCCAGCGGTTTTTTTTACGTAGAAGGGAAGTAATAAAATAATAAAAATAAAACATAATAAAACAATTCTCCTCCATCCCCTCCCTTTGATGCTGCTAATCCTGCATAATGCACGGGCATAATGACTTTGAAACCCCCCGCCCACCTCCTACGCATTTCCCATAAATATGCTAAATTACTCTTGATATGCAAATTATTTTGTCAAGGAGCTCTTCTTCCCCCCTCCAACCCAGCTTAAATATACACTCCAAGCTTGGTGGTGTTTCATTCTTCACCTGAGGACGGCTGCTTGCGTTGTGGCCGAAACGTCGTGAGAATTATTTTATTATGTTTTATTTGTATTACTTTATTATTTCCCTTCTACGTGACTTTACCGAAAGAACCAAGAAGGGGAGGAGCAATTGGTTATCACACGGGACTTGTAATCCAGAGTTCGCCAATTCCATTCCATCTCCCGACCAGCGCTGTTGCGGAGAACTCACGACTTAAAACTACATCAAAATAGCTTACTGGTTCCTGACTGGCAGAAGCGTTCACGGATTCTGCAAACTGTTACCGGTTGCTGTTATATATTTTTTTTGCAATGGCTATTACGAAGCTAAGTGGTCGGGGCATTTAAGCCGACTTCGATCGGTGTTTAATCTACCGACGGGGCAGTAATAACAGAACAAGCAAATAGAAGGAGACCTGCCCTCCACTCTGTGCCCGTTTTTGTTCAAAAGCCCACTTTGGGTTTTCAAGACCAATCTTAATCGGGCAGCAGCATATGCTTAAGTTAGCCACAACTCTGGATGGGTTTTCAACTTTCCGGGTCAGACTGCTCGATAACCAGATGCTATTGGTAAAAAATTAACACGTAAAAACAAAGTTTTTCACTATAAATCCTTTATATGCGTGGCGGCTAGAGTCCTCTCGTCCTCTGGCTTGAGATGGCTGCCACCTATGGGTCAGATGATTGCCTGTCACCATTAAGCAATTGGTAATTAAATATAATTTTTTTTCCTAAAAAGTGTAACATTTTGGAAAAAAAATTCACGAAAATTTATTGTCACGCACAACGAGTCTGTGTGCAAAATGTCAGCTCGATTGGATCACGGGAAGTGGGTTAAAAAACTACCGAAAGATTTGCACGGTCCTAAGCAAGCAAGCAAGTGAACTTAATATAAAGGATTTCAAAATAGCATCTGGTTACAATAGCATCTGGAAACAGCACTCCGTCTAAAATACATGAAGTCGCATTAGCACAAATATGATGCTCAAAACACCAGCATCAAATGAGTTTGCGAGTAATAAAATAGGAACGGTAACCCGCAGCTGCGTCCAACTTCGCAACTTGTTCCTCCGAGTCTTGTAACACAATGCTGCCATGAGCTCTCATGAATACATGACTCCCGGTGGCTAAGACTTCCCTAAAATAGGCCTTGCCTTATTGGCTACCGTTGTTACTCATTAAACTATTTTGTATTTTAACAAGCAAGGGCCCACTGAGCTACGTAGCTCTCTTTCAAAAGCGACCTGGCTTTCACAAATGATAGCTCAACGAAGTGGCTTGTCATCACGTGGAAATTTATATCAGTAGCCAAATACAGTACTCTAAACGCATGTTTTTAAATGTGGAGGGAAATACCTGAGGACCTGGTAAAAAAATCCACGCGACCACGGGGAGAACAGGAAAACTCCAAATATACAACAGGCGTCAGCGTCTGGATCAAACCCACGATCTCCTGCCTACCAGGCGAGGTGGTTGACATCTCACCACCGTGGCGCCTTTGCTAACTTCCGCAGCCATAAGCGACGAAAACACGCACGAAACTCAACAAAAAAACCGCAGAAAACCAGTGGGCACGATACTCCCCACTCTGCTCCACCTCAATCCCTCCCCACCCACGGCGATTCCAAGAATTTCAACAAATTTCCCCGGGTGGTGGGGGTCGGTCATGTTTTGACGCGTCGATTTTATTTTTGGCTTGTTTGCAACGGGCATTCTCATCTGTCTCGTACCGCCCCGTCTCTCGTTCGCTCCCCGTCTCCAAAGTAAGAGCGACCGCCCCTCCGCCCCACATCACATATAAAAGCCGTCTGGTTTGTAGAGATATATATGTATATATTCTAGATTTGAAGCTTTCGTGACTGCAAGGATTCATACTCTTAGTTCTTTCGGTAAAGTCACGTAGGTAAAAAAAAGTACTAAGAGTATATGTATAGATATCCCACTAGTATACACGAGAGGGGGGGGGGGTGGGGGACATTATGGAGACAGCAAGACTTTATTTGATTGAAAAACAACTCCAGGTTACCCACCAATCTCGATATACTTCTTAAGTATGTGTAATGATGATTGAAACACTTCTCTTTTGAGATGGCACTTTAATGAAGACACGTTCACTTGACATCAGGCGGAGATCTCAGTGCAACAGCCCCGAGTCTCCCGCGCATCTCCCTTATATACTGACCGAGGCCAGAACCTGCTCGATGGTTCTAGACCGCTCACTCCACCGGCAGACTCCACCGTCCTCTTCAGTCACCTGACCACGCTTCCTTCGATCATTCCCGTAGCCACCAGTCCCTTGGCACTCACAACTGATACCAGTCCTTACCTCACGTGGCCACCAGTCCATTCGCACTCACAGCTGATACCCCTGTCATTACCTCCCGTGGCCACCAGTCCCTTCGCACTCACAACCGATACCCGTCATTACCTCCCAGGGCCACCAGTCCATTCGCACTCACAACTGATACCCCTGTCATTACCTCACGTGGCCACCAGTCTCTTCACACTCACAACTGACTCCCCTGTCATTACCTCACGTGGCCACAAGTCCCTTCGCACTCACAACTGACTCCCCTGTCATTACCTCCCGTGGCCACCAGTCTCTTCACACTCACAACTGATACCCCTGTCATTACCTCCCAGGGCCACCAGTCCCTTCCCACTCACAAATGATACCCCTGTCATTACCTCACGTGGCCACCAGTCCCTTCGCACTCACAACTGATACCCCTGTCATTACCTCCCGTGGCCACTAGTCGACTCACACCGCATATAGACTCGACTGTCATTATAGAAATGTCGAACTTGAAATACGTTTTAGTCCATCAGCCCATTTGGTTTTCCAGTCCCAACATTATGAACCTCAATATTTCAAGAGCCGCAATGCAATCTCGGTGGTCCTTAATAAATAACATCACGATGTAGTCCTTGAAGAGCCGCATGTTTCCAACCCCCTTGCTTTAGAGTTGTAAAGAACCGAATAAAGTTAAAGTTTATAAATAAATAAAAACGGCTGCCCGCAAGATGGCAGCCAAAAAGCCGCATGGGGGCAGCCAAAAAGCCGCATGGGGGCAGCAAAATAACCACATGGGGGCAGCCCAAAAGCCCAATGGGGGCCACTCCGTAGCCGCAGAATGCCGACCTCCCTGGTCGTCATCATCATCATCATTATCCCCACTGCTGCTGCTGCAACTTCACAGGAGCAACAGCAGCAGCAGCAGCGTTGTCCAACCTACGCCGACTTCTAAGAGAAACTTAATAGGCGCCACACCTCTTCTCACCTGGCTTTGGAGTTGACACCGAACTTGGCTCCGCGCCCGAGCCGCGGTCATTTAAGTCCGCGAAATATTGCGCGCAAATATTGTTTAGTAAGCAAATACCGGACCAGTTTGGAGTGTGCCGGTTCTCAGAATCAGAATCTTTCATTTGGACTGCAAGGAGGAATCCGATGAGGTATAAAAGCTCTTTTTTCACAGATGCCCAGTATGGGCACGGGGTCCGCAAAGTTACAACAGCAAATAAAAATACAAACAAAAACACGATAAGAGTGCAAAATAGAGAAATTGGTAAGCAAGTCACTAAAATCTAAATAGATAATCGGTAATCCCCGGTTTTGCCAACTTTGGGCAAGGCAGCAAAGACAATATCGGTCCCGGACCACACCACCAAGACAACACCACAAGGCAGTCCCTCAATAAAATGACACATTAACATTAAACTATTGATGCTACACAGGTAAGCATAACACACACACACACACTATAGCCACTGCAGTCGGCTTTATTGGCAGTTCCAGTGTCACAGGCACTGCCAAGACTCGAGCATTCACTTTCTCAAGAGCAAAACCGAAGTACAATGCGCCCCCCGTTTAAGGCCAGGTTTAAAGCGGTTTTGAAGACAAGCGTCTTATAATAATCGTGAGTTTCTTGCAGACTTCTTAGGAGAGTCGTCACTGCAAACTATGGTGGTTAAAAATCGGTTTTCTTTGTTACCGGAAACTAAATGAGCACAAAAACCGGTTCAAACCCCAGTTACAGGTTTGCCGCACTTGTAGAAATATCTCGAGAAAGTATATTTTTAAATCCTTTATATTAAGTTCGCTTGCTTGCTTACGACCGTGCAAATCTTTCGGTCGTTTTTTAACCCACTTCCCGTGATCCAATCGAGCTGACATTTTTCACACAGACTCGTTGTGCGTGACAATTAATGTTCGTGAAAATTTTTTTCCAAAATGTTACACTTTTTAGGACAAAAATATTATATTTAATTACCAATTGCTTAATGCTGCCATGCAATCATCTGACCCATAGGTGGCAGCCATCTCAAGCCAGAGGACGAGAGGACTCTAGCCGCCACGCATATAAAGGATTTATAGTGAAAAACTTTGTTTTTACGGGTTATACTTGTTTATCTTTGACTCGGAACTGAATGGATCTCGCACCTCCGTTTAGCTACGTATGGCGCAAAAGAAGATCTACACACATCCGTAGAGACCCACAGATTAGCACGGTTGAATACGTACAGTGCAAAAGACGTTCAACATACATATATACAACTGCCACAGTGGTATAATGCTGAGCACACACGGCCACTGGTTCGACTCCACCTCATGATACAGGAAGTCAAAACAATGGGGCTAATACACTATGAGACCTCTCCTTTACCAGTGGCAAAATATAGTAGTAGGTTTTTCCCCTTTCAACTGGTACAAAAACTGACACGTTTATACAAGGCATCATGTTTGCAATAACCACAACGCAAGCAGTCAAAATGCAAACAAAAAGAAACAACTCTGATGATGATAATGATATGCACTGTCCTTATCATCATCAGAGTTGTTTCTTTTTGTTTGCATTTTGACTGCTTGTGTTGTGGTTATTGCAAACATGATGCCTTGTATAAAGGTGTCAGTTTTTGTACCAGTTGAAAGGGTAAAAACCTATTACTATTACAACGGGGCGAATATCTTAAATCCCCCGGGCACCTCTGCCCAGCCCACCGTCTCTGTCCACCACCCAACAGAGACAATGGTTTGGACCCTCAGTTTGCATGCGGTGGGGTAAAGTGTGGGTAACTGCCCTCCTCCTCTTCCAAGACGCATTGTCTTGTTACCGTGGAAGAGTAGGCCTAAAGATGCCCACCCTAAGTGAGTGTGGGTGGATGGATGAGTGGGTGAGTGAGTGAAAGGAGTGGTTTCAGTGAGTTGATTGAAGCTCTCTGCACATTAAGCAAAACCATTGGAACCTCAATTGCCAGTAAAAATATGATAATTGGGTTTTTACCCTTCTATCTGGCAACAAAACTGACACCTTTTTGGTGTAAATGCTTACCCCAGGCTCTCATACTCTGATGGTGCATTGTCTTTGAGTTGGGCGCCTATTGGCGTCATCTGGTCCAACCAATGTGAGACTAGGCTCTAAGGAAAGCTGTCTCGGGTGTGGACCAATCAACTTCAAGGGCAGTGCACATTATCAGAGTTGTGTTTTTTGTTTGCATTATGACTGCAGGTATTGTGGTCTATGCAAACATGACTCCTTGTAAAAAGGTGTCAGTTTTTTTGTCAGATAGAAGGGTAAAAAAACAATTATCATTAAGCAAAACGTCGGGCATCACGCCGTGGTGGGGAGATGTTATCTCCCTCGCCTGGTACACAGAAAGTCCTGGGTTCGATCCCGACCCGACATCTGCTGTATATTTGGAGTTTGCGTGTCTCTCTCTCTCCCCGCGATCGCGTGGATTTTTTCTCTGGGTCCCCGGTTTTTCCCCTCCACATTTAGAACCAACGTCACCACACGTTTAAGAGCAGGGGTCGGCAAAACTGCGGCTCTTTAAGGGCAGCTTAGTGACGTTATTGATTAAGGACCACCCTCTCGTATTCACCGCAATGCATTGCGGCTCATGAAATGTTTATTTTTTTTACCAAATTCGAAAAAAATGCCTCTTCTTGAGATGTTGATTCCCCGACCCCTGGTATAGAGTAATTTGGCTGATAGAGCTCAGTGCGCTTTACCTGGTAAAATAAAAATAATAAAACAGAAATTGTTACACGGCACAACCGCAAACACCTGCGCGGCAGCGAGACATATTTTACGATCCAGCTCCCGGCTATTTTAAAACGCGCAAACAGATCCTCGCGTACGACTGCACAGGTGAACGCAGGTGTCGCGATGTGGACACACCCAACTTGAACCACACCCAGCAACACCCACCCACACCTACCACCACACCCCCCCATAGCCATCGCTGGTTCACTCACCACCGCTCAACAACACTGAGCACCACACCCATCAACCTGCCACACCTACCATCCCCACGCCACCGCTTTTAGCGGCTTTTGGCTCGGCCATCGAACAAAGGCGGTGGTCACAAAATCGTCGTGCAGCGCTTTCCGGTGAGCCTCTGCGGCCGTCTTGAACGCTCTTCCGTCCGATATTAGGAAGCCAACAGGGCTGTGCACTTTTAAATCACCTAGAATGACAAACTCATTACTTTAGAACTGCTTTTTGTGTTTAGGTTGTTGTCCTTCCACCGCGCCTCCGCCTAGCATGGCTGACTATGCACGGTGCGAAATAAGTTCAACATGCATAGACATTTCGATTTAAAGCTTTCGTGACTGCAGGGATTCATAATAAAATAATACAAATAAAACATAATATGTTTTATTTTTATTATTTTATTACTTCCCTTCTACGTGACTTTACCGAAAGAACCAAGAAGATGCATAGCCATCACTGTCCATTCATTACTGCCCACTCACTACCACCCAACAACACTCACCACCGCCCACACTCGCCACCAAAGTCCACACCCATCCACGCCCACACCTACCACTCCCATAGCCATCGCTGCCCACTCACCACCACCCAACAACACTCACCACCGTCCACACTCACCACCAAAGTCACCACCCATCCACACCCACACCTACCACTCCCCCAGAGCCATCACTGCCCACTCACCACCACCCAACAACACTCACCACCGCCCACACTCGCCACCAAAGTCACCACCCATCCACACCTACCACTCCCATAGCCATCACTGCCCACTCACCACCACCCAACAACACTCACCACCGCCCACTCACCACCAAAGTCACCACCTATCCACACCCACACCTACCACTCCCCCATAGCCATCACTGCCCACTCACCACCACGCAACAACACTCACCACCGCCCATTCACCACCAAAGTCACCACCCATCCACACCAACACCTACCACTCCCCCATAGCCATCACTGCCCACTCACCAGCACCCAACAACACTCACCACCGCCCACACTCGCCACCAAAGTCCACACCCATCCACACCCACACCTACCACTCCCATAGCCATCGCTGCCCACTCACCACCACCCAACAACACTCACCACCGCCCACTCACCACCAAAGTCACCACCCATCCACACCCACACCTACCACTCCCACATACCACCACCCAACAACACTCACCACCGCCCATTCACCACCAAAGTCACCACCCATCCACACCCACACCTACCACTCCCACACACCACCACCCAACAACACTCACCACCGCCCACACTCACCACCAAAGTCACCACCCATCCACACCCACACCTACCACTCCCACACACCACCACCCAACAACACTCACCACCGCCCATTCACCACCAAAGTCACCACCCATCCACACCCACACCTACCACTCCCATAGCCATCACTGCCCACTCACCACCACCCAACAACACTCACCACCGCCCATTCACCACCAAAGTCACCACCCATCCACACCCACACCTACCACTCCCATAGCCGTCACTGCCCACTCACCACCACCCAACAACACTCACCACCGCCCATTCACCACCAAAGTCACCACCCATCCACACCCACACCTACCACTCCCCCAGAGCCATCACTGCCCACTCACCACCACCCAACAACACTCACCACTGCCCACACTCGCCACCAAAGTCACCACCCATCCACACCTACCACTCCCATAGCCATCACTGCCCACTCACCACCACCCAACAACACTCACCACCGCCCACTCACCACCAAAGTCACCACCCATCCACACCCACACCTACCACTCCCACATACCACCACCCAACAACACTCACCACCGCCCATTCACCACCAAAGTCACCACCCATCCACACCCACACCTACCACTCCCATAGCCATCACTGCCCACTCACCACCGCTCAAAACTCATCTCCGATGCACCCCCCCCCCGCACCACCACCGCTCACAGAGAGGAACTAACTGTGCTATGCAAAGCATGTGGGAGTGTGGTGGTGGTGGTCATGGAGCATGTCTCCATGAGACAGGGTTCATCTCATTAAATTTTTAAATCGTTTAGCTTCGCTTTAACATATATCTTTTTAAAAATAATGTATATTTCTATAAGTTTTTCAGCTGCATTCTGGTGGTACTATCAGGGGTGGGAAAACCTCATGGGCCACACACAAGACAAACACTTAATTTCATTCACGAGGCTTTCACGTTAACACACGGAAGCGGATAGCACACGACTACTTCTGGAGGTCTCTTTAAGTTCATTTATTTGGTATAGCCCTGTGAGCCATTCGGTTCTTGAATCGGGTGCAACCGCAACAAACAACAAAAACATGAACAAAAAACATCTTAAAAGTTAATATGTGACTGAGTGCAAACAGAAAATCCAAGGAAAGACAGCAAAATATTGCAGAAAAAGCACCGTACACCAACGCTGTGTGCAAAACTCCCAGTGGGATGCAAGTCAAACAACAACAACAACCACAAGACAACTTAGATTAAGGCCATCAGTCTAACTCTGTACGGTGTTTTTTCTGCAATATTTTGCTGTCTTTTCTTGGATTTTCTGTTTGCACTTAGTCACATATTTACTTTAAGATGTTTTTTGTTCATGTTTTTGTTCTTTGTTTGTTGCGGTTGCACCCGATTCAAGAGCCGAATGGCTCACAGGGCTATACCTAATACATGAACTTGAAATGAACTTGAACTGTAAGTGACATCTGTTCCACGCGGCAGTAGCAGAACTTTCTTTCCCACCCACCCCTGCAATATGAGAATAATGTTTGTCGCATGCCCGTCAAAACGAATGCAAAATAACCCTCCCGTTGTACGCCTGTGGTCATCCAGATTCACGAACACAAAGCAGGAGGGAGAGCAACGATGAGCTCTGCTACTCCTGACGCAATAATAAGGGACTGAACTAGCTCCTCAATGTAAAACATTCAGTCAAAACTGACGTGCTTAATCTTCTTGGTTCTTTCGGTAAAGTCACGTAGAAGGGAAATAATACATTTAAAAAAATAAAACATGATGAAATACAATTCTCACGACGTTTCGGCCACAACGCAAGCAGCCGTCTACGTGACTTTACCGAAAGAACCAAGAAGATGAATCCCTGCAGTCACGAAAGCTTTAAATCGAGACGTGCTTAAGTTATCAGAGTTGCAATGCAACCAAATGCAGTGCAGTACATTGCCGACCGGGCTGAAACCATCAACTCGCTACACTTGAGAACCCAGTTTAATCACTGTGGACGAGCGGTTAAACCCCCATATTTGAACACAAGATATCAAAAGTGCCGGCTAGGTATGTATGTTGAACTTCTTTCGCACCGTACCTAGCCAACCGTGCTAATCGGAGGTGCGGGAGGAAGAACAGCAAAGCAATCACTCACTCACCTCCTCACTCACCCATTCACCCAACTATCCACCGACTCACCCACTCACCCAGTGCATGTACGTTGAACTTCTTTCGCACAGCACCTAGTCAACCGTGCTAATCGGAGGTGCGGGAGGAAGGACAGCAAAGCAATCACTCACTCACCTCCTCACTCACCCATTCACCCAACTATTGACCAACTCACCCACTCACCCAGTGCATGTACGGTGAACTTCTTTCGCACCGTACCTAGTCAACCGTGCAAATCGGAGGTGCGGGAGGAAGGACAGCAAAGCAATCACTCACTCACCTACTCACCCAACTATTCACCCAACTATTCACCGACTCACCCACTCACCCAGTGCATGTACGTTGAGCTTCTTTCGCACCGTACGTAGCCAACCGTAATAATCGGAGGTACGGGGGGGAAGGACAGAAAAGCAATCACTCACTCACCTCCTCACTCACCCATTCACCCAACTATCCACCCACTCACCCAGTGTATGTATGCTGTACTTCTTTCGCACCGTACCTAGTCAACCGTGTTAATCGGAGGTGCGGGAGGAAGAACAGCAAAGCAATCACTCACCCACCTACTCACTCACCCATTCACCCAACTATCCACCCACTCACCCAGTGTATGTATGCTGTACTTCTTTCGCACCGTACCTAGTCAACCGTGTTAATCGGAGGTGCGGGAGGAAGAACAGCAAAGCAATCACTCACCCACCTACTCACTCACCCATTCACCCAACTATCCACCCACTCACCCAGTGTATGTATGCTGTACTTCTTTCGCACCGTACGTAGCCAACCGTGTTAATCGGAGGTGCGGGAGGAAGAACAGCAAAGCAATCGCTCACCCACCTACTCACTCACCCATTCACCCAACTATCCACCCACTCACCCAGTGTATGTATGCTGTACTTCTTTCGCACCGTACCTAGTCAACCGTGTTAATCGGAGGTGCGGGAGGAAGAACAGCAAAGCAATCACTCACCCACCTACTCACTCACCCAACTATTGACCGACTCACCCACTCACCCAGTGTATTATGTACGTTGAACTTCGTTCGCACCGTACGTAGCCAACCGTACTAATCGGAGGTGCTATGTCATATTGACAAAGCCACTTTGAACTCCACCTCCCCTGAAGCACCTGGCCACCTCAAATTGCAGACGGCACCACTTTCAGCCGCTATCAAAAATCGTATCTCACATTTATCTGTTAAGAGTCATCGATGACTATATCATCATCATGATACAGTACTCCTTACCGCTAGCACCAGCATCCGCTCCATGACCACAAATCCAAACTTTAATTACGAGTAAGGCCATCGATTACTTCCACAGCTCTCGCCATCGCTTCCTTCCATCTGCCAGATCAAAACCCAACCTTCAAAGTACGCTCTTCCGTCGTATCATCATCACCACCTACATCAGAATCATCACCACCCCGCTATCAGGATCATCATTACTCGTACCATTATCATAATCACCTTTCACCATCATTATCAACGACAAAGATCCCCCATGTAGCGTTTAACAGACTGCTGGGGCAAGTGCTGTTAGTGAGCACCTACGAAGGCCGGCATGGCACACGATGGGATGGGTGGCCAGCACCATGCCCGGCCGCCTTTGTATACCTATTTCCGATGTTTTCCCACATCGCACCAGGTACTCATTTGAGGCTGAGCGGACCTATGGGACGGCCAGGACAGGGACAGGTTCAGATAATCGTCACAGGTGTTGCCCGTGAGCCGAAATCAACCTCGGGTCGCCGGATTAATAGAACAGCGCGCTAACTGCTGCACCACCGCTCCCCATCATTATCATTGTGGTGGTGACAATAATTATAATTACCAAAATCGCCACCACCACCATCATCTTAGCTTCACAGATTCCACTTGTTGCAAAATCGACGCGTCTTTGACGAACTTCAAAGTGTGCGTCCGATAATTCGCTCCAGTTCGGTCACGCGCAATTCACGAACCGAATGAATCGGTGCTTGTGCGCGTGTGTTAATGTCCAGCCGCCGCATGCCCAAGCAGCTTCTGTTTGGCCACATAGAAGGGAGCTAAACGGGCACGGCACGGGCTGGAGAAGAGATGGAGTGATGCGGTACGGGGGAGGATGTGGAGCTGAGTGGACTTGCCGAAGAGCGGTACCAGCGGTGTCAAGTTCAGGCTCTGTGGAGGAGGAGGCTCGTGAAGGACGCTGCTACTGGGCAGCTGGAGGCAATCGCCCTCCAACAAAAACGGAAGGCAGAGGAGCGACGCTCACAACAACGAGCGGAACTGTGCCGCTAAAATGCAGAAAGTTTGCACAGTAGGGGGCACAAGCTGGTGCATCTACCAGTCATCTCAGCCAGCCAACCCATGGCACCTGCTGGTCTGTCCCGTGACCTCCTGTCAGCAAGCCTTCGACACTTCACATGGCCTCAACGTGCACTTAGCCTGGCACAAGCACCGTGGTGACGTCACCGACACTTTGTGGCGGTTGTTGTGTTAATGCTACCAGGAGGCGGGGTAAAACTTGGAAAAGTCATGTGGAACAAACCCGAAAAAGCATAGCCTCACAATAATAAGTATAAAAACTATAAAAGTGTAAAGCAAGATAGTGAGCCAATAGTTTGTAGTGAATCAGAATCTTTATTTAGACTTTTCACATTCCCAGTTTGCAAATATCCAGGCTGAGAGTGGCTTAGTGAGATAAATGACTGAATTAAAGGGATGAGAGTGAGTGAGTTATTGAGTGGGTCGGTGTGTGTGTGACAATTATCTGAACCAGTTCTGGGGCTACCCTAAGTAGACTCTGCCTTAAACGAGTACCTGGTGCGGTGTGTAGTAAACATCGCCACTGGGGGAGACAAAGGCGGCCGGGCGTGATGTTGGCTAACCACCCCCTTGTGTGCCCCTGCCGGCCTTCGTAGCACTTGCCCCTACAGTCTGTTGTTGGCTATCAGGGGATCTTTGTTGGTGAGCGGGTGGGTGGATGAGAGGGTGGGCGAGTGGTTGTATTAATTAGTGGGCGATTGAATGAATGAGAAGTAACTGGGTGGGTTAATTAAAGGGTGGCTGAGTGGGTGGGGGCGAGTGGGTGAATGACAATTGGATGGGCGAATGAATGAGTGAGAGAATGAATGAGTGAATAAATGATTGCATTAATTAGTGGGCGATTGAATGAATGAAAAGTAACTGGGTGGGTGAATTAAAGGGTGGCTGGTGGGTGGGGTGAGTGGGTGAATGACAATTGGATGGGCGAATGAATGAGTGGGTGGGTGAATGAGAGAATGAATGAGTGAATAAATGATTGCATTAATTAGTGGGCGATTGAATGAATGACAAGTAATTGGGAGGGTGAATTAAAGGGTGGCTGAGTGGGTGAATGACAATTGGATGAGCGAATGAGTGAGTGAATGAGTGGGTGAGTGAATTAATGAGTGGGTGAATCAGAGAATGAATGAGTGAATAAATGATTGCATTAATTAGTGGGTGAGTGAATGAATGAATGAGAAGTAATTTGGTGGGTGAATTAAAGGGTGGCTGAGTGGGTGAATGACAATTGGATGAGCGAATGAATGAGTGGGTGAGTGAATGAATGAGTGAGTGAATGAGTGGGTGAATGAGAGAATGAGTGGGTGAGTGAATGAATGAGTGGGTGAATGAGAGAATGAATGAGTGAATAAATGATTGCATTAATTAGTGGGTGAATGAATGAGAAGTAACTGGGTGGGTGAATTAAAGGGTGGCTGAGTGGGTGAATGACAATTGGATGAGCCAATGAGTGTGTGAGTGAATGAATGAGTGAATGAATGGGTGAGTGAATGAATGAGTGTGTGAGTGAATGAATGAGTGAATGAATGGGTGAGTGAATGAATGAGTGGGTGAGTGAATGAGTGTGTGAGTGAATGAATGAGTGGGTGGGTGAATGAGTGAGTGGGTGAATGAGAGAATGAATGAGTGAATGAATGAGTGTGTGAGTGAATGAATGAGTGAATGGGTGAGTGAATGAATGAGTGAGTGAATGAATGAGTGGGTGAGTGAATGAGTGGGTGGGTGAATGAGTGAGTGGGTGAGTGAATGAGAGAATGAATGAGTGAATGAATGAAACAAAACTTACGCTATTAATAGCCCTTGCTCACACCGTGTTCATGTGGACTGTCCACCAATCGGCTCGGTGTTTGTGAAACATTCTACTTTTTTGACTGAGAGGGAAACTCAAAGTATTTTTTAGAAACTCTGTGGGTGGCTATCACTTGTTCACGATACCACGGGATCGATTCAGTGGAGAGAGAAAAAACGATTCCTGGCACGCATTAGCCCCACACAAATGATCGATTCCGTGTATCCAGGATGGGATATCAATTATCGAACAATTCGATTCGATCAGCGTGAAGTTAAAATCCGCGAGGTAAAATTTTTCACCGTCGAATTTCGCCCGATAACATTTTGAAACGCCGCTATCGATTTCCAGTATCGATTCTCGTTATTTTTATTTGATTATAAACCGAATTCGTCCACCGCCGTTCGCACGCAAATCAACGGCAAGAGTCCAAAGCGATCGATCGACGTAATTCGAACACACCTATCGATACGAACAATCGATCATAGCTTTCATTTCCCCTTTTCAATCCATTCAAAAAGGTCCGACTCCAAACAAACCACCGACGATTCTCAACACCGGTCGCCTCAGAAGCGGCAAAAAAACCACAAATTTTTTTGTTTTTGGCGGGCAAAAAAGATAAACACGCAGCTTTACCTTGCCAAAGTATGCGGCCCAGTGAAGAGGAGCCCAGCCGTAGAGTCTGTCTTCGGCGAGGGGATCGTATCTTGCCGAACGTAGCAACTGCGCCAGGCGGACCGCGTCTCCGTCTCTGCACGCTCCGTGCAGCGCTTCCTCGCAGCCTGACCAACCCCAGCATTCGTCTTGCGACATGATGATGATGTGGTCGTGTGCGTAGCGTCGTTCAAACTTGTGTCGCCAAAATGACGGATCGATTATAATTTAAATTGTTTTTGTTGTTCGCTGCGTTCTGTGAGGGGGGAGGAAAAAAACGCGCGCGATCTCCTCAGTCGCCTCGCGCGCTAAGCCCCGCCCCCCTTGGTTAGCCACGCCCCCCTTGGTTAGCCCCGCCCCCCTTGGTTAGCCACGCCCCCCTTGGGTAGCCACGCCCCCTTATGCAACCACGCCCCCCTTGGGTAGCCACGCCCCCCCTTGTGTAGCCACGCCCCCCCTTGTGTAGCCCCGCCCCTCCTTGTGTAGCCCCGCCCCCCTTGTGTAGCCACGCTCCCCCCTTGTGTAGCCCCGCCCCCCTTGTGTAGCCACGCCCCCCTGGTTAGCCACGCCCCCCCTTGTGTAGCCACGCCCCCCCCTTGTGTAGCCCCGCCCCCCCTTGTGTAGCCCGCGCCCCCCTTGTGTAGCCACGCTCCCCCCTTGTGTAGCCCCGCCCCCCCTTGTGTAGCCACGCCCCCCTTGTGTAGCCCCGCCCCTTTGTTTAGCCACGCCCCTTGTGTAGCCACGCCCCCTTTATTTAGCCCCGCCCCTTATTTAGCCACGCCCCTTTATTTAGCCCCTCTATTTAGCCCCATCCCTTATTTAGCCCCGCCCCCTTTTTAGCCCTTCTCTATTTAGCCCCGCCCCCTTATTTAGCCCCGCCCCCTTATTTAGCCCCGCCCACCTTTTTAGCCCCCCCCCTCTACACCCATCCACCCACACCGAGCTAAACTCCCGCCCCCACCAACCGCCAAACGCGATGACGTCACGTCACATCGACTTGCCGCGCGCGCGTGCCAACTTGACGTGGTGACGTCACCGCGTTCGTAGCCATCGGCCAACGAACGCGATGACGTTCGATTACGTCATTACGTTCAAATAGATGCACGCTCGAGAACCATCGTGCGTGATGACGTCACGAGCCCTCCGCCTTTCTTCCCCACTCGGGTGTTAAGCCTTTGGCGTGCGCGGTGACGTCATCACGCTCGAGCGAAGCGACCATCCTGACCCAAAGCGTGCGCGGTGACGTCATCACGCTAGAGCGAAGCGACCACCTGACCCAAAGCGTGCGCGGTGACGTCATCACGTTCGAGCGAAGCGACTCTCCTGACCAAAAGCGTACGCGGTGACGTCATCACGCTCGAGCGAAGCGACTCTCCTGACCCAAAGCGTGCGCGGTGACGTCATCACGCTGGAGCGAAGCGACCATCCTGACCAAAAGCGTGCGCGGTGACGTCATCACGCTCGAGCGAAGCGACCATCCTGACCCAAAGCGTGCGCGGTGACGTCATCACGCTCGAGCGAAGCGACCATCCTGACCCAAAGCGTGCGCGGTGACGTCATCACGCTAGAGCGAAGCGACCATCCTGACCTAAAGCGTGCGCGGTGACGTCATCACGCTAGAGCGAAGCGACCATCCTGACCCTAAAGCGTGCGCGGTGACGTCATCACGCTGGAGCGAAGCGACTCTCCTAACCAAAAGCGTGCGCGGTGACGTCATCACGCTGGAGCGAAGCGACCATCCTGACCAAAAGCGTGCGTGGTGACGTCATCACGCTCGAGCGAAGCGACCATCCTGACCCAAAAGCGTGCGCGGTGACGTCATCACGCTCGAGCGAAGCGACTCTCCTGACCCAAAGCGTGCGCGGTGACGTCATCACGCTCGAGCGAAGCAACTCTCCTGACCCAAAGCGTGCGCGGTGACGTCATCACGTTCGAGCGAAGCGACCACCTGACCCAAAGCGTGCGCGGTGACGTCATCACGTTCGAGCGAAGCGACCACCTGACCCAAAGCGTGCGCGGTGACGTCATCACGCTCGAGCGAAGCGACCACCTGACCCAAAGCGTGCGCGGTGACGTCATCACGTTCGAGCGAAGCGACTCTCCTGACCCAAAGCGTGCGCGGTGACGTCATCACGCTCGAGCGAAGCAACTCTCCTGACCCAAAGCGTGCGCGGTGACGTCATCACGTTCGAGCGAAGCGACCACCTGACCCAAAGCGTGCGCGGTGACGTCATCACGTTCGAGCGAAGCGACCACCTGACCAAAAGCGTGCGCGGTGACGTCATCACGCTAGAGCGAAGCGACCACCTGACCCAAAGCGTGCGCGGTGACGTCATCACGTTCGAGCGAAGCGACTCTCCTGACCAAAAGCGTGCGCGGTGACGTCATCACGCTAGAGCGAAGCGACTCTCCTGACCCAAAGCGTGCGCGGTGACGTCATCACGCTAGAGAAGCAACCATCCTGACCAAAAGCGTGCGCGGTGACGTCATCACGCTCGAGCGAAGCGACCACCTGACCCAAAGCGTGCGCGGTGACGTCATCACGTTCGAGCGAAGCGACTCTCCTGACCCTGAATCGTGCGCGGTGACGTCATCACGCTAGAGCGAAGCGACTCTCCTGACCCAAAGCGTGCGCGGTGACGTCATCACGCGCGAGCGAAGCGACTCTCCTGACCCAAATGCGTGCGCGGTGACGTCATCACGCTAGAGCCAAGCGACTACTCTGGTTAAAAACGTGCGTGGTGACGTCATCACGCTCGAGATAAGCGACAGAGTGCCCTGACCAAATGCGTGCGTAGTGACGTCATCACGTTCGAGCTAAGCTTCTCCAGACCCAAAGCGTGCGCGGTGACGTCATCACGCTAGAGCGAAGCGACCATCCTAACCCAAAGCGTGCGCGGTGACGTCATCACGCTAGAGCGAAGCGACCACTCTGGTTAAAAACGTGCGTGGTGACGTCATCACGCTCGAGATAAGCGACAGAGTGCCCTGACCAAATGCGTGCGTAGTGACGTCATCACGTTCGAGCTCAGCTTCACCAGACCCAAAGCGTGCGCGGTGACGTCATCGCGTAAGCCGTTCCCCGCCCCCATCTGGCGTATGATTGGTGCGTGAGAATCAGAACTGACCAATAGCAACGAAGGAATTGAAAATAGGCTCCACCCACATTACCAGCATCCCCCCACCCACCCCTCCCCCACCCCTCCCCCACCCCCCACACCCCCCTCCCCCACCCCCCACACCCCCCTCCCCCACCCCCCACATACCCCTCCCCCACCCCCCACAAACCCCCGCCCCTCGCCCCTGGCGACTGAGGAATGTGAGCGCGCGAGAAGGAAAACGCGGAGTGGATTCACCCCCCACTGACGCCGGCTCGCGGAATGGATCTTGCAAAGGGAAACCAGGACCGGATCATCTCACGCAAATATATGTCAGCGGACAAACAACGCATCCACAAACATAAATATATACACACACACACACAAAACGATGTAATCCCATCAGTTACTCGGCCTTCTGGGAGTACAGCAGCAAGCGCCGGGACACTGGTTTAGATTTTCAGTGTAGCATCAGCAGAGCCAAGCTTTGCGTGAGCCAATAGCGATTATAAACTAACTACACCAGATGCTCAAAGACAGGGGCGAAGAGCGGGGGGGGGGGCTCCTATGGAGTCAAACCAGTTTCTCCATCTGTTTCATGGGATGCAAAATGAATCAATTTTAACCCGGAGTGGAGTTTCATATTTGCATGCCAAACGTTCGGATTGAGATCGGGTTATGACTGTATGTCTTACACTATGAGATCTCTTTTACCAGTGGCAAAATATAATGGTAGGTTTTTACCCTTTTAACTGGTACAAAACTGACACCTTTATTCAAGGCATCATGTTTGCAATGACCACAACACAAGTAGTCAATAAAGCAAACAAAAAGAAGCAAGAAGGCGTACAACTCAAAAAAGTTGTACGCCTTCTGGTGTCATCTGGCCCTACACCAATGGGGACTAGGCTCTAAAGAAAGCCGTCTCGGGTGTGGACCAATCAACTTCAAGGACAGTGCATATTATTATCCTTATCAGAGTTGCTTCTTTTTGTTTGCTTTATTGACTACTTGTGTTGTGGTCATTGCAAACATGATGCCTTGAATAAAGGTGTCAGTTTTGTACCAGTTAAAAGGGTAAAAACCTACCATTGTATGTCTTACGCAGTGGTGTTACCATTCGGAAATAGAATTTTCCGGGGTGGATCCACTCTTCATATACTCATCTTCTTGGTTCTTTCGGTAAAGTTATCACGTAGAAGGGAAGTAATAAAATAATAAAAATAAAACACAATAAAATAATTCTCACGACGTTTCGGCTACAACGCAAGCAGCCGTCTTCAGGTGAAGAATGAGACACTGCCAAGCTAGGAGTTGAGTTGGAGGTGTATATATATATAAGCTCCAAGCTTGGCAGTGTCTCATTCTTCACCTGAAGACGGCTGCTTGCGTTGTAGCCGAAACGTCGTGAGAATTATTCTATTATGTTTTATTTTTATTATTTTATTACTTCCCTTCTACGTGACTTTACCGAAAGAACCAAGAAGATGAATCCCTGCAGTCACGAAAGAAGCTTTAAATCGAAATTGTATTATGTTTTATTTTTATTATTTTATTACTTCCCTTCTACGTGACTTTACCGAAAGAACCAAGAAGATGAATCCCTGCAGTCACGAAAAAAGCTTTAAATCTCCATATACTATTTGGATCGGGATCGAACCCGGAGTGGATTTTTTTGTTCTTTTCCCTCGTGGATTGTGGATTTCGGTGTAAATTCCACTTGTAGGCGTACGCGTGTTTCGCCCGAGTTAAGAGTGGAGAGTTTCATTGTCCCACAACACTGGCACGGCTACTAATTGGATACTAATGAATAATTAACGCCCCCACACCCACCTCCCATGATGCAATATATACAGTGGCATTAATAAGAAAAACATGGTCAACTGGACTTCCGTGGCCAGCGAGTTGGCAAACCAAAAACACATTCTAGATTTGAAGCTTTCGTGACTGCAAGGATTCATATTCTTAGGTTTTTTTGCAGCAATCGTGCTGTGACGGTTCCACCTGAAGACGGAAGCTTGTGTTGCCTCCGACACGTCGTGATTTTTATTTTATTTTTATTTTACTTTTATAAATTTTATTTTTTTACCTACGTGACTTTACCGAAAAAATACCTAAGAATACAAAAACTCATTGTCCTGCGGAGGGAGCTGGTAGGAACGTCGGGTTGCTCGGTCAATGGCCTGCAGGGTCAACGGCGGCGTGGTGTATTCCGCAAATATGCCCGACTGTGAGGGCGGGCACAAGCCGGCGTGAGTAGGTGAAACGTTGAGTTTTATAAGGGCACCACGGGGTGACCAGCCCCTTCCCACCCAGCCCCTCCCAACCCAGCCCCACCCAGCCCCTCCCCACCCTCCCCTCTCCACCCAGCCCCTCCCTCCCCACCCCTCCCTCCCCACCCAGCCCCTCCCCACCCTCCCCTCTCCACCCAGCCCCACCCTCCCCACCCAGCCCCTCCCCACCCTCCCCTCTCCACCCAGCCCCTCCCTCCCCACCCAGCCCCACCCTCCCCACCCAGCCCCTCCCCACCCTCTCCTCCCCACCCAGCCCCACCCTCTCCACCCAGCCCCTCCCCACCCAGCCCCACCCTCCCCACCCAGCCCCTCCCCACCCAGCCCCTCCCCACCCAGCCCCACCCTCTCCACCCAGCCCCTCCCCACCCAGCCCCACCCTCCCCACCCAGCCCCTCCCCACCCTCCCCTCCCCACCCAGCCCCTCCCTCCCCACCCAGCCCCTCTGCACGACGGACGGACACAATAATCCCCTGTGGGCTGGTGGAACCAGTGGGTTCCTACCAGTAAAAGTCTATTTAATAAAGTAGAACGTTTAATCTATATTTATTTAAAGTTGAGCATTTTGATGTGACGTCACATTTCTCAAACCGCCCCCCCCCTCGTCACACATCGTCACAAATGTCTGACCCCCCCCCCCCACCTAGGTGCGTGACGTCATTTATGGACGGCTCCCAAGCACACTGGGTAGGATATTTTGAAACTTTACAAACACAGTAACGTCGAGAACACTACACGAGGCCGTAGCCATGGAGTCAACATTGGGGGGGGGGCAAATCTTACAGGGGGTCTGGGCCCCCCCAGAAAAAAAAATCTCAATTTGAAAACTCATTTCCTGTCTAAAATATTTAAAAAATCACTAACGCTTAGGATGGACTTTTTATTTATTTTTTACAATAATATCTAATAATATTCTTAGTTTTTTTCGGTAAAGTCACGTAGGTAAAACATTAAAATTAATAAAAGTAAAATAAAATAAAAATCACGACGTTTCGGAGGCAACACAAGCTTCCGTCTTCAGGTGGAACCGCCACAGTCACGACAGCTGCATCAAGTACAAATCTAGAATATCTAATAGTGTATTGTATTAACATTGCTCTATTTTTTCTTTTTTTTACCTTTTCTTGTTTCGTTGTATGTAATGGCAGAGATTAGGGATCAATAAAGTACAACCATAATCACAATCATATAAACAGAAATGTGTTTAATAGCAGTATACTGGGGGGGGGCATTTTGAGCATATTTGAATATTGGGGGGGGGGGTGTGTGTGTCCCCCCAATAAAAATAATAATTACGGCCTTGAAACTACATATTAATTTTGTATTTACTTTTAAACAAAATACTTGCTCACTGACGCACGAGAAGCAGGGATAAAAGCCAGTCGTTATTTTAACAAATAAATAAATATTTAATAATTCATAGACTGAGTTACATGGAATTACAGTGCCACTGTCTGGCGGACACGATTGAAAAGGTTGCACGCAAAACGCGGGGCTTGGATTCTCGAAAAACGCGGGGCCTGGATTCTCCACAAAACCCGGGGCCTGGATTACCGCAAAATGCTTCCTGGATTCCCGCAAAACCCGGTGCTTGGACTCCCCGCAAAACGCGGGACCTGGATTGCCGCAAAACGCTTCCTGCATTCCCGCAAAACCCGGGGCTTGGATTCCCCACAAAACGCGGGGTCTGGATTGCCACAAAACGCTTCCTGGATTCCCGAAAAACCCGGTGCTTGGATTCCCCACAAAACCCGGGGCCTGGATTCCCCGGAAAACCTGGATTCCCCGCAAAACTCGGGGCCTGGATTCACGCAAAACGCGGATCTGGATTGCGTGTTCAGCTCCATCACAAACTCACGACATACTCCTGGGATGAGGTTTTGTAGCTAAGGGGCCGTCCATAAATGACGTCACGCGGTTTTTGACGATTTTTGCCCCCCCCCCCTCGTCACACGGCGTCACAAAAAGTCTGACCCCCCCCCCTCAAAGATGACGTCACAAAGCTCTGCCCCCCCCAAAAAATAAAAAAACATGCTTCAAATCGCTTTAAACTATTGTCATTGTAGTGCGTATTTAATGTGGCGCTGCACTCTGATGTCGTAGGAGAAAACATTTATTACAAAGTCTATTTAATTAAGTAGAACGTGTTGTCTATATTTATTTAAAGTTGCGCATTTTGTTGTGACGTCACATTTCTCACCCCCCCCTCCCCCCCTCGTCACACATCGTCACAAATGTCTGACCCCCCCCACCCCAGCTGCGTGACGTCATTTATGGACTCTCTATCCGAACAGGCAACTGGACATACGGACAGGTGTGTTCGTATCTCTGGAAGTTCGTAGGGCGAGCGTTCGTAAGTAGAGGAGTACCTGTACACTCTTCTTGGTTCTTTCGGTAAAGTCACGTAGAAGGGAAATAATAAAATAATAAAAATAAAACATAATAAAATACAATTCTCACGACGTTTCGGCCACAACGCAAGTAGCCGTCCTCAGGTGTGGCCGGAACGTCGTGAGAATTGTTTTATTATGTTTTATTTTAATTTTATTATTATTATTTTATTACTTCCCTTCTACGTGACTTTACCGAAATAACCAAGAAGATGAATCCCTGCAGTCACGAAAGCTTTAAATCAAAATACCTGTACACTCTTCTTGGTTCTTTCGGTAAAGTCACGTAGAAGGGAAGTAATAAAATAATAAAAATAAAACATAATAAAACAATTCTCACGACGTTTCGGCCACAACGCAAGCAGCCGTCCTCAGGTGTGGCCGAAACGTCGTGAGAATTGTTTTATTATGTTTTTTTTTATTATTGTATTTCTTCCCTTCTACGTGATGACTTTACCGAAATAACCAAGAAGATGAATCCCTGAAGTCACGAAAGCTTTAAATCGAAAGATACCTGTACACTGTGTAAGACCGTCAAATGCTGCCACCTGATGGCCAAGAACGTTATACGTTCACAAAATTAACCAGCGCGCGCGTGTCTCTGTGTGTGTGTGTCTCTGTGTGTGTGTGCTCGATGTTTGTGGAGGAGGCTCGTGAAGGACGATGCTGCTGCTACTACTGGCAATTGGAGGCGGTCGCCCTCCAACAACAACGGAGGGCAGAGGAGCGACGCTCACAACAACGAGCAGAACGCCGGGTGGATAAAACGCAGCGAGTTGGCACAGTGGGGGGCACAGGTGCCAGTAGCCATCTCAGTCAGTCAACCTGTGGCACCTGCTGGGTCTGTCCCGTGACCTCCTGCACCTAGCCTGGCACAATAGGGGGTACAGGTGGTACATCTGCCAGTAGCCATCTCAGTCAGTCAACCTGTGGCACCTACTGGGTCTGTCCTGTGATCTCCTGCACCTAGCCTGGCACAGTAGGGGGCACAGGTGGTGCATCTGCCAGTAGCCATCTCAGTCAGTCGACCCGTGGCACTTGCTGGGTCTGCCCCGTGACCTCCTGCACCTAGCCTGGCACAGTAGGGGGCACAGGTGGTGCATCTGCCAGTAGCCATCTCAGTCAGTCGACCCGTGGCATCTGCTGGGTCTGCCCCGTGACCTCCTGCACCTAGCCTGGCACAGTAGGGGGCACAGGTGGTGCATCTGCCAGTAGCCATCTCAGTCAGTCGACCCGTGGCATCTGCTGGGTCTGCCCCGTGACCTCCTGCACCTAGCCTGGCACAGTAGGGGGCACAGGTGGTGCATCTGCCAGTCGCCATCTCAGTCAGTCGACCCGTGGCACCTGCTGGGTCTGCCCCGTGGCCTCCTGCCGGCGGGCGTTCGACACTTCACGTGGCCTCAACGTGCACCTAGCCTGGCACAACAAGCGCCGTCGTGACGTCACCGCCACTTGGTGTCGAGTGTGGGTTTTCGATGTTTGACAACAATTTTAATTGACCTAATCAACGCCGCGTTAATGATCAACGACCGTATGAACTCATGCCAAATATCGAACCTTAAAAATATTATAATATTGTTTTTAATTCTAGATTTGAAGCTTTCGTGACTGCAAGGATTGGTTTTTACGGTAAAGTCACGTGGGTAAAACAATTAATAAAATAAAATAAATTAAAATAAACGAAAACAACTAAGTTAAATCACGACGTTTCGGAGGCAACACAAGCCTCCCTCATCAGGTGTAAAAGGCACAGCGAACCAACTTGTTTTACTTTGCAACAAATATCGTGTCGCGAAATATGATGTGAAACATCTGCGATTTAAACACGGCTTAGCCTCTAGATGGCATCACAGCCACGGTATTGTTATTCTTCTTCTTGGTTCTTTCGGTAAAGTCACGTAGAAGGGAAATAATAAAATAATAAAAATATAACATAATAAAATAATTCTCACGACGTTTCGGCCACAACGCAAGCAGCCGTCCTCAGGTGAAGAACAGGTCTGTCGGAAAGACAGCGTCTGAATGAATGAAAAATATTAAATAAATGGGTTCATTCAGACGCTGTCTTTCCGACAGACCTGGTCTTCACCTGAGGACGGCTGCTTGCGTTGTGGCCGAAACGTCGTAAGAATTATTTTATTATGCTTTATTTTATTATTTTATTATTTCCCTTCTACGTGACTTTACCGAAAGAACCAAGAAGATCAATTTCCATGCACAAGAATACGGGGCGATGTGATTATAAGACGCACTCAATAAAGTTGTACAAATCTGGTCACCAACCGGATTATAAGACGCACTCAATAAAGTTATACAAATCTGGTCACACACAAGTACCGGATTATAAGACGCACTCAATAAAGTTGTACATATCTGGTCACAAGTACCGGATTATAAGACGCACTTAATAAAGTTGTACAAATCTGGTCACACACACAAGTACCGGATTATAAGACGCACTCAATAAAGTTGTACAAATCTGGTCACACACACAAGTACCGGATTATAAGACGCACTCAATAAAGTTGTACAAATCTGGTCACCAACCGGATTATAAGACGCACTCAATAAAGTTATACAAATCTGGTCACACACAAGTACCGGATTATAAGACGCACTCAATAAAGTTGTACAAATCTGGTCACAAGTACCGGATTATAAGACGCACTTAATAAAGTTGTACAAATCTGGTCACACACACAAGTACCGGATTATAAGACGCACTCAATAAAGTTGTACAAATCTGGTCACACACACAAGTACCCGATTATAAGACGCACTCAATAAAGTTATACAAATCTGGTCACAAGTACCGGATTATAAGACGCACTCAATAAAGTTGTACAAATCTGGTCACAAGTACCGGATTATAAGACGCACTCAATAAAGTTATACAAATCTTGTCACCAGTACCGGATTATAAGACGCACTCAATAAAGTTGTACAAATCTGGTCACACACACAAGTACCGGATTATAAGACGCACTCAATAAAGTTGTACAAATCTGGTCACCAGTACCGGATTATAAGACGCACTCAATAAAGTTATACAAATCTGGTCACACAATGACCGCATTATAAGACGCACTCAATAAAGTTGTACAAATCTGGTCACAAGTACCGGATTATAAGACGCACTCAATAAAGTTGTACAAATCTGGTCACGCACACACAAGTACCGGATTATAAGACGCACTCAATAAAGTTGTACAAATCTGGTCACACACAAGTACCGGATTATAAGACGCACTCAATAAAGTTGTACAAATCTGGTCACACACACAAGTACCGCATTATAAGACGCACTCAATAAAGTTGTACAAATCTGGTCACAAGTACCGGATTATAAGACGCACTCAATAAAGTTGTACAAATCTGGTCACACACACACAAGTACCGGATTATAAGACGCACTCAATAAAGTTGTACAAATCTGGTCACACACAAGTACCGGATTATAAGACGCACTCAATAAAGTTGTACAAATCTGGTCACACACAAGTACCGGATTATAAGACGCACTCAATAAAGTTATACAAATCTGGTCACAAGTACCGGATTATAAGACGCACTCAATAAAGTTGTACAAATCTGGTCACAAGTACCGGATTATAAGACGCACTCAATAAAGTTATACAAATCTTGTCACCAGTACCGGATTATAAGACGCACTCAATAAAGTTGTACAAATCTGGTCACACACACAAGTACCGGATTATAAGACGCACTCAATAAAGTTGTACAAATCTGGTCACACAATGACCGCATTATAAGACGCACTCAATAAAGTTGTACAAATCTGGTCACACACACAAGTACCGGATTATAAGACGCACCCAATAAAGTTGTACAAATCTGGTCACCAGTACCGGATTATAAGACGCACTCAATAAAGTTATACAAATCTGGTCACACACAAGTACCGGATTATAAGACGCACTCAATAAAGTTATACAAAGATGGTCACACACCAGTACCGGATTATAAGACGCACCCAATAAAGTTGTACAAATCTGGTCACACAATGACCGCATTATAAGACGCACTCAATAAAGTTGTACAAATCTGGTCACACACACAAGTACCGGATTATAAAACGCACTCAATAAAGTTATACAAATCTGGTCACACACAAGTACCGGATTATGACGCACTCAATAAAGTTATACAAATCTAGTCACACACAAGTACCGGATTATAAGACGCACTCAATAAAGTTATACAAATCTGGTCACAAGTGGCGACAAAGACAAAGATCCCCCGTGTAGCCTTCAGCAGACTGGAGGGGCAAGTTTACTGCGCACCGCAACGGGTACTCGTTTTGAGGCTGAGTCGACCTAGGGGGAGGCACAGGACCGGTTCGGTGGCCGTGAGCGGGAATCGAACTCGGCTCACAGCCGGTGTTCGTAGCGCTAACCGCTGCACCACCGCTCCCCCCCACAATGCACAGAGAGAGGGGGGAGGGGGGGGGTCATTCAGCAGTGGAGTGACGCGCAATGCATCACTGTTAATTACGCAGAGAGCCTCGCGTTGTCAACATAACGCCGTGTTGTGTGTGGGGGTGGGGGTGTGTGTGGGGGGTGGGGTGTGGGGGGGGTGGGTGGGTCTGGGGTGGTATGTGTGGGGGGAGTGGGTGGGTGTGTGGGGTGTGGGGTGTGGGGTGTGGGTGGATGGTTGTGGCGGGGTGAGAGTGGGTGGGTGTGTGTGTGTGGGGGGGGGTGTGGGTGGGTGTGTGGGGTGTGTGTGGGTCGGTCTGGGGGGGTGTGGGGGGGTGTGTGGGTGTGGGGGGGTGTGGGCGGGTGTGGGTGGGTGGCTGTGGGTGTGTGTGGGGGGTGTGGGGGGTGTGTGTGGGTGGGTGTGGGGGGGTGTGGGGGGGTGTGTGGGTGTGGGGGGTGTGGGCGGGTGTGGGTGGGTGGCTGTGGGTGTGTGTGGGGGTGTGGGGGGAGTGGGGGGTGCGCGCACGGCATCGCTTTCACGCTAATTTGATGGCACGGTGTTTAAAAAAAAGACCCACAAAGACAAAAGGTCCCCCTCGTGTCGAGGTAGCCTCCCGCAGGCTGTCGGGGCAAGTGCAGTGAGATGTTGACTACCTCGCCTGGTCTACAGGAGGTCGTGGGTTCGATCCCGACCCTGACGCCTGCTGCTGTATATTTGGAGTTTGCGTGATGATCATCCGCCAACGTTGTTGAGGAGGTATCATTTGTGCTAGCCCAAGGTGTTAACTTCTGTGCCAGGCTAGGTGCAGGTGGAGGTCACGTGGACAGATCCAGGTGTAACCTGTTAACTGCTGTGCCAGGCTAGGTGCAGGTGGAGGTCACGTGACAGGCCCAGCAGGTGCCATGGGTTGAGTGCCGAGATGACTACTGACATACACACACAGCACACACACACACAGCATACACACACAGCACGCACACACAGCACACACACAGCACACACACAGCATGCAGGCACACACACAGCACACACATAGCACACACACACAGCACACACAGCATACACACACAGCACACACACACAGCACACACACACAGCACACACACACAGCACACACACACACACAGCACACACACAGCATACAGCACACACACATCACACACACACACCATACACACACACACACCATACACACACAGCACACACACACACAAAACACACACAGCATACACACAGCACACACTCCATACACACACAGCACACACACAGCATGCAAGCACAGACAGCTGTCCAGCGAGCGTTCCGTGTTGCGAGCGAGAGGAGATTTGCGTTGTTGGCTGGGCACGATCCCGTTTGGGGCGAGAAAGCGAATCAATGTAACACGCACATTTGTTTTGGGTTAATTACACAATCCCTGAATTGATCTCACACGCACACACGCACGCACGTGTCATTAATCACAATGCTGCATTAACCAGGCTGGGTTTATTCATCATCATCATCAACATTACGGAGTTGATGATGATGATGCGTTTGTAACAAAGGTGGCATGGATGCGTTTGTGTAGCCTGTAACAGACTGTTGGGGCAAGTGCTGTTAGCGAGCACCTATGAAGGCCGGCACGGCACACGAGGGGGTGGGTGGCCAGCACCACACCCGACCGCCTTTGTCTCCCTAGTGGCGATGTTTACACACCGCACCAGGTACTCATTTGAGGCTGATTCGACCTAGGGGAGGCCCAGGACCGGTTCAGATAATCGTCACTGGTGTTGGCCGTGAGCGGGAATTGAACTCGGGTCGCCAGGTTCGTAGCGCAGCGTAGCGCTAACCACTACACCACCACACACAGACACACAAACACAGACACCCACAGACACCCACACACACAGACACACACACATACACACACGCACAGACACACACACATGCACAGCATAGACACACAGATACACACAGACATACACGCACAGACACATACAAACACACGCACAGACAACAACCGCCATTCGCCACTAAGTGGCGGTGACGTCACCACGACGCTTGTGCCAGGCCAAGTGCACCTTGAGGCCACGTGAAGTGTCGAATGCCCGCTGGCAGGAGGTCACGGGGCAGACCCAGCAGGTGCCACGGGTCGACTGACTGAGATGACCGAGATGACTGGCTGATGCACCACCTGTGCCCCCTACTGTGCCAACTTGCTGTGCTTTAGCCACCCGGCGCTCCGCTCATTGTTGTGAGCGTCGCTCCTCCGCCCTCCGTTGTTGTTGGAGGGCGACTGCCTCCAACTGCCCAGCAGCGTCCTTCACGAGCCTCCTCCACAGAGGCCGATCTTGACACCGCTGGTACCAGTCATCGGCAAGTCCACTCAGCTCCACGTCCTCCTATACCACATCACTCCATCTCTTCTCCAGCCCGTGCCGCGCCCGTTTAGCCCCCTCGATCCGGCCGAACAAAAGCTGTTTAAGCATGCGGTGGCTGGGCATGCGGGCTACATGACCCAGCCAACGCAGCCTTGCCTGCCGGTGAAGCTCACCGATGGGACTTTGTCCAGATCTTTCAAGGATATGTGAGCTCCTCACATAATCCAGCCTGGTTAAACCCAGGATGGATCGTAGGCAGGCCAGCCTAAATGTTTCTAACCGGCGAAGATGTTCCATTGGGGGGGTCCACGTTTCGCAAGCGTAGAGAAGGGAGGGAATGACCGTGGCAGAGAAGACCTGAAGCTTCGTGCGGAGCGACAGACCAGGTAGCTTCCACACAGCGTTACGCAACCGATTAAAAGATAATGCCGCTCGACTGATTCGGAGTGAGACCTCTGCTTTTAAACTGGAGCCGCTCATGAGCACACTGCCCAGGTATGGGAAACTCTCCACTCTCTCCAAAACTGCCCCATCACACACACACAGACACACGGACACACACACAGACACACACACGCACAGACACACACGCACACACACAGACATACACGCACAGCATAGACACACAGATACATACAGACATACACGCACGGACACATACAAACACACGCACAGACACGGACACACAGACACACGCACAGACATACACACAGACACACACACAGAAACACACGCACACACACACACACGGACACGCACAGACACACGCACAATCACTTTTCGGACACAGACAAAGATCCCCCGTATAGCCTTAACAGACTGTTGGGGCAAGTGCTGTTAGCGAGCACATATGAAGGCCGGCACGGCATGCGAGGGGGTGGGTGGCCAGCACCACGCCCGACCGCCTTTGTCTCCCTAGTGGCGATGTTTACTACACACCGCACCAGGTAATCATTTGAGGCTGAGTCGACCGAGGGGAGGCCCAGGACCGGTTCAGATAATCGTTACCGGTGTTGGCCGTGAGCGGGAATCGAACCCGGGTCACCAGGTTCGTAGCGCAGCGCATACAGAGACACACGCACACACAGACACACACACATGCACGCAGACACACAGACACACGCACGCACACACACAGACAAACACACACAGACAAACCACAGACACATGCACGCACACACACACAGACACACACAGACACACGCACACACAGACACACGCACGCAAACACACAGACACACGCACGCACACACATAGACACGCACGCACACAGACACGCACACACAGCCATACGCACGCACACACACAGACACGCACACACATAGGCACACGCACAGGCACACGCACAGACACACGCACAGACACGCACACGCACAGACACACACACAGACACGCACACACACAGACACACGTACGCACACACACAGACACGCACGCACGCACGCACACGCACAGACAGACACACACACGCACACATGCACAGACACACACACGCACACATGCACAGACACACACACGCACGCACAACCGCTCAGAGTGAATGTGTTGCGTGTGTCTGTGTGTGTGTGTTACTGTGCGTGTGTGTCTGTGTGTGCGTGCGTGTGTCTGTGTGTCTGTGTGTGTCTGTGTGTGTGTGCGTGTCGCACGCCCATCCGCCCACCCATTCACTCAGTCAGAGCGGCCCAGCCTGGCAACCCGCGTGCCACAGACAAAGCCGCCGGCTCCAGCGGAGCGAGGCGGACAAGATTCACGCAGCGGCACAGAACAGCTGGTCCAGGCTGAACAAGAACAACAGCCGAACAAACAACAGCCGAACAAACAACAGCCGACGAACTGCAACAGCCGAAAGGCTGAACCGAACCCACGGCTGACCAACCAAACGGACGTACGGATGGACATCCAAACAGCTGAACAGCCGAGCAACTGAACAGGTGAACGGCTGAACAGCTGAAGAGGTGAACAGGTGAACAGCCGAGCAACTGAACAGGTGAACGGCCGAACAGGTGAACGGACCGAACGACTGAACAGCTGAGAAACTAGACAGGTGAATAGGTGAGTCATCAAACACACGCACATCACACAAATACACCACACACCACACAATCACATACACATACATCACACCACACACCACACAAACACAACACGCAATCACACACCACAAACACACACCACACAAACACACACCACACAAACACAATCGCACGCACACAAACACATACCATCACATGCGCACCACACACACAACACAATCACACAACACATACACACACAACACAATCACACCACACATACACACCACACACCATACAACCACACCACACACACCACACATTCACACCACAATCACACCACACACACCACACAGCACACAAACACACCACACACACCACACACACACCACACACCACACACACCACACAATCACACAAGTTGGGTGGGTCTGTGGAGGTCTTCCAGCCCCTGCTGCAGCTGCAGCTGTTGCTGTTGTTGCTGTTGTTGTTGCTGCTGCTGTTGTTGTTGTTGTTGCATTTGTCAGGGCGGTTTTCGTCGTCTCAAGCTCCACGCCGAGCTGGGCTGGTGGACGGTCAGTCGGGCGGTCAGCCGGACAGACGGTCAGTCAGAAGGACAGTCAGACGGGCAGTCAGTCGGAAAGGTCAGCCAGACAGTCGGACGGACAGTCAGTCGGGCGGTCAGCCGGACGGGCGGTCGGTCAGAAGGACAGTCGGAGGGTCAGTCAGAAGATCAGTCAGTAGGTCCATCAGGTCAGTCAAAAGGTCAGTCGGAAGATTAGTCAGAAGGTCGGTCAGGTCAGTCAGTAGGTCAGTCAGAAGATCAGTCAGTAGGTCAGTCAGAAGATCAGTCAGAAGATCAGTCAGTAGGTCGGTCAGGTCAGTCAAAAGGTCGGTCAGTAGGTCGGTCAGGTGAGTCAGAAGATCAGTCAGATCAGTCAGAAGGTCGTCAGGTCAGTCAGAAGATCAGTCAGAAGATCAGTCAGAAGGTCAGTCAGGTGAGTCAGAAGATCAGTCAGAGGGTCAGTCAGAAGGTCGTCAGGTCAGTCAGAAGATCAGTCAGAAGGTCGGTCAGCTGAGTCCGACGGTCGGTCGTAGGGTCGAGCTCGCGGGCACCATGGACAACTTCACGGTGGAGCTGTCCGGGGAGGACTTCACCAACGTCACCTTCTTCAGCAGCGCCGTGCTGGACGACTCCACCACCAACAACACCACCAACAACACCACCAATACCACCACCAACACCACCACAAACAACAACATCGACTTCCTCAACTCCTCATCGTCATGGCTGTGGGACTCCGTCCTGGAGAACATCACGGACGGCGGTTTGGAGCTGGGGGTCACGCCCCCCACCGCGTCACCCCCGTGCGGTAGCAGCGACGGAGAAGGTGGAGAAGGTGGACTACTCTCCACCATCGCCGCCACCACCACAGGCCCCACCGTGTCGCCCATCTGGGACTCGCCCCTCAACCCCATCATCAGCGTGTACGTGGCCGTGGTGCTGGCCTTCACCATGCTGGGCATGGGCTGCACGGTGGAGCTCGGCCAGTTGAGCCACCACCTCCGGAGGCCCGCAGGGGTCCTCATAGCGGCCCTGGCGCAGTTTGCGGTGATGCCCTTCGTGGCGTTCGCCATGGCCAACGCGTTCGCGCTGGGCGAGGCGGCCGCGGTGGCGGTGCTGGTGTGCGGATGCTGCCCCGGCGGGACGCTGTCCAACATCATGTCGCTGTTCATCGACGGAGATATGAACCTCAGGTAGGGTGGCGGTGGTGATGGTGGTGGTGGTGGTGATGGGGTGGATGGGATGATGTGATGAGATGATGAGATGGTGTGCGGATGCTGCCCCGGCGGGACGCTGTCCAACATCATGTCGCTGTTCATCGACGGAGATATGAACCTCAGGTGGGGTGGCGGTGGTGATGGTGGTGATGGGGTGGATGGGATGATGGTTGTAAGGATGATGATTTGTGATGATGAGATGGTGAGATGGCATGATGATGGTGAGATGAATGAGATCGTGGTGGTGATGATGGAATGGTGGTGGCGAGATGGGGTGGGATGATGATCCTGCAGACATGAACCTCAAGTGGGGTGGTGGTGATGGTGATTATATGGGATGATGATGGTGAGATGGATGAGATGAATGAGATGGTGGTGATGGTGGCGATGGGGTGAATGGGATTATGGTTGTAAGGATGATGATTTGGGATGATGCTGATGAGATGTTGAGATGGCATGATGATGGTGAGATGGATGAGATGATGAGATTAATGAGATGGTGGTGATGGAGTGGATGGGATGAAGGTTGTAAGGATGATTGAGGATGATGATGATGAGATGATGAGATGGCATGATGATGGTGATATGGATGAGATGATGAGATGAATGAGATGGTGGTGATGGTGGCGATGGGGTGGATGGGATGATGGTTGTAAGGATAATGATTGTGGATGATGATGAGATGGTGATATGGATGAGATGAATGAGATTAATGAGATGGTGGTGGCGAGATGGGGTGGGATGATAATCCTGGAGACCTGAACCTCAAGTGGGGTGGTGATGATGGTGGTGATGGTGATGATGACATGGGATGGTGATGGTGAGATGTTGAGATGAATGAGATGATGACAATATGATGATGATGATGGTGTGCTGATGCTGCCCTGGCGGGACGCTGTCCAACATCATGTCGCTGTTCATCGACGGAGACATGAACCTCAGATGGAGTGGTGGTGGTGATGGGATGGATGGGATGGTGATAATGAGATGATGTAGGATGGTAGTGATGAGATGGTATGATGAGATGATGGTTGTAAGATGATGAGATGGGATGGTGGTGATGATGGTGAGATGGATGGGATGGTGGTGATGATGGAATGGTGATGGTCAGATGGGGTGGGATGATGATCCTGGAGACATGAAACTCAAGTGGGCTGGTGGTGATGGGGTGGATGGGATGGTGAGATACGATGGGATGATGATGAGATGATGCTTGTAAGATGATGAGATGGTGAGATGGATGGGATGGTGGTGATGATGGAATGGTGATGGTCAGATGGGGTGGGATGATGATGATATGCGATGATGATGATATGATGATTGTAAGATGATGAGATGGGATGATGATGATGTGTATGGGATGGTGATGCTGGAAACATGAACCTCGGGTGGGATGAGATGGGGACGATGAGATGATGTATCTACGTAGAACTTCTTTCGCACTGTACGTAGTCAACCGTGCTAATCGCAGATACAGAGTAAGGGCAACACAGATTAAACACGTTGTCCTGCGGAGGGAGCTGGTAGGAACGTTGGGTTGCTCGGTCAATGGCCTGCAGGGTCAACGGCGGCGTGGTGTATTCCGCAAATATGCCCGACTGTGAGGGCGGGCACAAGCCGGCGTGAGTAGGTCAAACGTTGAGTTTTATAAGGGCACCACGGGGTGACCAGCCCCTCCCCACCCAGCCCCTCCTCTCCCACCCAGCCCCTCCCCACCCTCCCTCTCCACCCAGCCCCACCCCTCCCATTTTCGGATGCACGACGGATGGACGGACACAATAATCCCCTGTGGGCTGGTGTACCCAGGAGGTTCTTACAGTATGAACTCACTCTGTCTGTTGTTGTCGTAGCCTCAAATCTTGTAACTCAATTTTAACCCACTTCCCAATGTGGTATCGACTGCAAACTTCGTATAATGATGTCATACAGATGACAATACTATATTCTACCATAAAAAATAAAAAAATCTATATTTTTAAACATTATTTTTTTACATGTTATGTTTCGGCTTGGGTCTAATTGTCCACGCTCAACTGACGTTGGCTGGAATTGCCTACGGCCCCTGACGTTATGGCAAGCTTCGGGCCACTTCCTGGAGTCGTGGAGTTCTGCCATTACTAGTACATTTCATAAAAGCGTGTTTTGAAAAAAGTAAAAAAAAAATACTTATTCTGAAGTGTACTTCATACTGAAGTGTCTCAAAAGCGGCGAGCGTAAAATTCAAACTCCAATCATCGATTTCAATCTGAGCGAAATGGAAAGATGATAAGAATATGAACTGCTCTCGAAATTCCAATACAATTACGTTGCGAGAGGAGCGATGTTGACTACGCACCGCACCAGGTACTCATTTGAGGCTGAGTCGACCTAGGCGAGGCCCAGGACCGGTTCAGGTGTTGGTGGTGGCCGTGAGCGGGAATCGAACTCGGGTCGCCGGGTTCGTAGCGCGGCGTAGCGCTAACCGCAGCACCACCACTCCCCACCACTGGACTGCGAACGTAGCAGCAGCATCATCAGCAGCAGCAGCATCATCAGCAGCATCATCATCAGCAGCAGCAGCATCATCATCATCAGCAGCATCATCATCATCAGCAGCAGCATCATCAGCAGCAGCAGCATCATCAGCAGCAGCAGCATCATCATCATCAGCAGCAGCAGCATCATCAACAACATCAGCATCATCATCAACATCATCATCAGCATCATCATCAGCATCATCATCGTCATCAACATCATCGTCATCATCGTCATCAACATCATCATCAGCATCATCATCATCATCAACATCATCATCAGCATCATCATCAGCAGCAACATCATCAGCATCATCATCATAATCAGCAGCAACATAAACATCATCATCGGCAGCATCATCATGAACATCAGCATCTTCATCGCCATCAACATCATCATCAGGATCATCAACATCATCAACAGCAACATCATCGTGAACATCATCATTGGCAGCATCATCATGAACATCAGCATCAACTTCATCATCATGAACATTATCATCAACATCATCAGGATCATCATCATCAGCAGCAGAATCATCATCATCATCAACCTCATCATCGTCATGAACATCAGCATCAACATCATCAGCATCAACAACATCATCATCATCGTCATCATCATCATCAGCATCAACATCATCATCATCGTCATCATCATCGTCATCATCATCATCATCAACATCATCAGCATCATCATCAGCATCAACATCATCATCGTCATCAGCATCATCATCATCATCAACCTCATCATCGTCATCATCGTCATCAACATCAACATCATCATCATCGTCATCAACATCATCATCATCGTCATCATCATCATCAGCATCATCATCATCATTGTCATCAACATCATCAACATCATCATCATCGTCATCATCATCAGCATCATCATCATCAGCATCATCATCATCATCAATATCATCGTCATCATCATCATCAACATCATCATCGTCATCATCATCATCAACATCATCATCGTCATCATCATCATCAACATCATCATCAGCATCATCGTCATCATCAACATCATCATCATCATCAACATCATCGTCATCAACATCACCAACATCATCAACATCATCATCAACAACATCATCATCGTCGTGATCTCCGCCAGGACGGCATCGTCTGAAGACCTGCTTCTCGTGCCGATATTCTGAGAACCGCGATGGAAATTCTGTCACGGAAGTCGCCACGATTCATCTAAGCGACCAAGAGGAGCGTGGCACGCGTAGACACGGAGCCAGGGGGTCTCCATCAGGGTGATGGGGGTGATGGGGGGGAGAGAGAGACAAAGACGGACGGGCGTGGGTGCTGGCCACCCACCCACCCCCTCGTGTGCCGTGCCGGCCTTCGTAGGTGCTCGCTAACAGCACTTGTCCCAACAGTCTGCGCAGACTACACGGGGGATCTTTGTCTTGTTGTGTATAGGGGGGAGACAAAGGCGGCCGGGCGTGGTGCTGGCCACCCACCCGTCCCCTCGTGTGCCGTGCCGGTCTTCGTAGGTGCTTGCTAACAGCACTTGCCCCAACAGTCTGTTAAGGCTACACAGGGGATCTTTGTCTGTGTCTCAGTGAGGGGGGAGCGGTGGCGCAGCGGTTAGCGCTACGCTGCGTCACGAGCCTGGAGACCCGAGTTCGATTCCCGCTCACAGCCAACACCAGTGACGATTATCTGAACCGGTCCCGGGCCTCCCCTAGGTCGACTCAGCCTCAATTGAGTAGCCATGGTACGGTGTGTAGTAAACATCGTCACTGGGGAGACAAAGGCGGCCGGGCGTGGTGCTGGCCACCCACCCACCCCCTCGTGTGCCGTGCCGGCCTTCATAGGTGTTCGCTAACAGCACTTGCCCCAACAGTCTGTTACAGGCTACACGGGGGATCTTTATATTTGTATCGCTACCCAGCCTCCGTATGTGTTTCCTCTGTTACTCGGGCACAGGATAGTTGAAGCAAGCGTTACATTCTCGATGTGAAGCTTTCGTGACTGCAAGGATTCATATTCTTAGGTTTTTTCGGTAAAGTCACGTGGGTAAAACAATTTAAATTAATAAAAATAAAATAAAAATAAAATAAAAATCACGACGTTTCGGAGGCAACACAAGCTTCCGTCTTCAGGTGGAACCGTCACAGCACGATAGCTGTATCAAGTGATTTTAATTTTATTTTAATTTTACTAATTTTTATTTTTTACCTACGTGACTTTACCGAAAAAAACCTAAGAATATCAATCTTCACGTTTCTTTCCCTCCAGATTAAAACAATATCTATCATGGCACGGTCATAGGCAAGGACTGCTTTGGAAACGGTGGCGAGGAGATGTTGACTACCTCGCCTGGTATCCAGGAGGTCGTGGGTTCGATCCCGACCCTGACGACGCCTGCTGTATATTTGGAATTTTCGTGTCTCTCTCTCCCCGTGGTGAGATGTTAACTACCTCGCCTGGTGTACAGGAGGTCGTGGGTTCGATCCCGACCCTGACGCCTGTTGCTGTATATTTGGAGTTTGCGTGTCTCTCTCTCCCCGTGGTGAGATGTTAACTACCTCGCCTGATATACAGGAGGTCGTGGGTTCGATCCCGACCCTGACGCCTGCTGCTGTATATTTGGAGTTTGTGTCTCTCTCTCATCATCATCACAGTGGCTAGGAGATGTTAACTACCTCGCCTGGTATACAGGAGGTCGTGGGGTCGATCTCGACCCTGACGACGCCTGCTGCTGTATTTTTGGAGTTTGCGTGTCTCTCTCTCTCCGTAGCCGCATGGATTTTTCTCCGGGTCCCCACCGGTTTTTCTCCCGTCCGTGTTTAGAATCAACGTCAGTTCTGAAACAAATATTTCGAGTTAATAAATACAGTCAGCACAGTGGCCCTTACGTGGTGGAAATAAATGAACGTTTTGAGGCTGAGTCGACCTAGGGGAGGCTCGGGACCCGGTTCAGATAATCGTCCCTGCGGTCCATCCCAGAGAGGCACAGAAACCCATAGAGACCCACAGAGACTCAGACCCATAGAGACCCACAGAGACTCAGACCCATAGAGACCCACAGAGACTCAGACCCATAGAGACCCACAGAGACTCAGACCCATAGAGACCCACAGAGACCCACAGAGACTCAGACCCACAGAGACCCACAGAGACCCACAGAAACTCAGACCCATAGAGACCCACAGAGACCCACAGAGACTCAGACCCACAGAGACCACAGAGACCCACAGAGACTCAGACCGACAGAGACCCACAGAGACTCAGACCCATAGAGACCCACAGAGACCCACAGAGACTCAGACCCATAGAGACCCACAGAGACTCAGACCCATAGAGACCCACAGAGACTCAGACCCATAGAGACCCACAGAGACCCACAGAGACTCAGACCCACAGAGACCCACAGAGACCCACAGAAACTCAGACCCATAGAGACTCACAGAGACCCACAGAGACTCAGACCCATAGAGACCCAGAGAGACTCAGACCCATAGAGACCCCCAGAGACTCAGACCCATAGAGACCCACAGAGACTCAGACTCATAGAGACCCCCAGAGACTCAGACCCATAGAGACCCACAGAGACCCACAGAGACTCAGACCCACAGACACACAGAGACTCAGACCCATAGACACCTACAGAGACTCAGACCCACAAAGACCCACAGAGACTCAGACCCACAGAGACCCATAGAGACCCACAGATACTCAGACCCATAGAGACCCACAGAAACTCAGACCCACAGAGACTCAGACCCACAGAGACCGACAGATACTCAGACCCATAGAGACTCAGACCCACAGAGACCCACAGAGACTCAGACCCATAGAGACCCACAGAGACTCAGACCCACAGATACTCAGACCCATAGAGACTCAGACCCACAGAGACCCACAGAGACTCAGACTCATAGAGACCCACAGAGACTCAGACTCATAGAGACTCAAAGAGACTCAGACCCATAGAGACCCACAGAGACTCAGACCCACAGAGACCCACAGAGACCCACAGAGACTCAGACTCATAGAGACCCCCAGAGACTCAGACCCATAGAGACCCACAGAGACCCACAGAGACTCAGACCCACAGACACACAGAGACTCAGACCCATAGACACCTACAGAGACTCAGACCCACAAAGACCCACAGAGACTCAGACCCACAGAGACCCATAGAGACCCACAGATACTCAGACCCATAGAGACCCACAGAAACTCAGACCCACAGAGACTCAGACCCACAGAGACCGACAGATACTCAGACCCATAGAGACTCAGACCCACAGAGACCCACAGAGACTCAGACCCATAGAGACCCACAGAGACTCAGACCCACAGATACTCAGACCCATAGAGACTCAGACCCACAGAGACCCACAGAGACTCAGACTCATAGAGACCCACAGAGACTCAGACTCATAGAGACTCAAAGAGACTCAGACCCATAGAGACCCACAGAGACTCAGACCCACAGAGACCCACAGAGACCCACAGAGACACAGACCCATAGAGACTCAGACCCATAGAGACCCCAGAGACACAGACCCATAGAGACCCACAGACACCCACAGAGACACAGACCCGCAGAGACCCACAGAGACTCAGACCCATAGAGACCCACAGAGACTCAGACCCATAGAGACACACAGAGACTCAGACCCATAGAGACCCATAGAGACCCACAGAGACTCAGACCCATAGAGACCCGCAGAGACTCAGACCCATAGAGACCCACAGAGACTCAGACCCATAGAGACCCGCAGAGACCCACAGAGACTCAGACCCATAGAGACCCACAGAGACTCAGACCCATAGAGACCCACAGAGACCCACAGAGACACAGACCCACAGAGACACAGACCCACAGAGACACAGACCCACAGAGACACACAGAGACTCAGACCCATAGAGACCCACAGAGACACAGACCCACAGAGATCCACAGAGACTCAGACCCATAGAGACCCGCAGAGACTCAGACCCACAGAGACCCGCAGAGACTCAGACCTATAGAGACCCACAGAGACTCAGACCCATAGAGACCCACAGAGACCCACAGAGACACAGACCCACAGAGACACATACCCACAGAGACACAGACCCACAGAGACACACAGAGACTCAGACCCATAGAGACCCACAGAGACTCAGACCCATAGAGACCCACAGAGACTCAGACCTATAGAGACCCACAGAGACTCAGACCCATAGAGACCCACAGAGACTCAGACCCATAGAGACTCAGACCCATAGAGACCCACAGAGACTCAGACCCATAGAGACCCACAGAGACTCAGACCCATAGAGACCCACAGAGACTCAGACCCACAGAGACCCACAGAGACTCAGACCCATAGAGACCCACAGAGACTCAGACCCATAGAGACTCAGACCCATAGAGACCCACAGAGACTCAGACCCATAGAGACCCACAGAGACTCAGACCCACAGAGACCCACAGAGACTCAGACCCATAGAGACCCACAGAGACTCAGACCCATAGAGACTCAGACCCATAGAGACCCACAGAGACTCAGACCCATAGAGACCCACAGAGACTCAGACCCATAGAGACCCACAGAGACTCAGACCCACAGAGACCCACAGAGACCCACTGAGACTCACAGATTAGCACGGATGGCTACGTACGGTGCGAAAGAAGTTCAATACACGCACACGTACGCGCGTGCGTACACGTGCGTACGCGTGCGTACGTGTGCGTACACGTGTGTGCGTGTGTGTGCGTGTGTACACGTGTGTGTGCGTGTGTGCGTACACGTGTGTGTGTACACGTGTGTGTGCATGCGTACACGTGTGTGTGTGCTTACACGTGTGTGTGTGCGTGCGTACACGTGTGCGTGTGTGTACACGTGTGTGCGCGTGCGTACACGTGTGTGTGTACACGTGTGTGTGTACACGTGTGTGTGCACGTGTGTGCACACGTGTGTGCACACGTGTGTGCACACGTGTGTGTACACGTGTGTGTGTACACGTGTGTGTGCGTGTGTGTGTGTACACGTGTGTGTGTGTGTACACGTGTGTACACGTGTGTGTGTGTGTACACGTGTGTGTGTGTGTGTACACGTGTGTGTACAAGTGTGTGTGCGTACACGTGTGTGTGTGTGTACACGTGTGTGTGTGTACACGTGTGTGTGTGTGTGTGCGTACACGTGTGTGTGTGTTCAAACCCACGGAGTTTGTCCGTCAACAAGAAGCTTTATTATCTCCTCGTCGCTGTTGTCGTTGTTGTCTCTGTGCTTGCTCCGTGCTAAACACAACACGCGCATCACAGAGACCCCCCCCCCGTGTCTCTCTCTCACTCATCCCGGTTACTTCGTCTAAGCAGGGACCAGTGTGTGATGATGGTGATGATGATGATGTGTGTGGTGTGTGTGGTGATGGTGATGATGATGGTGATGTGATGATGATGTGATGATGGTGATGATGATGTGATGATGGTGATGATGATGATGTGTGTGGTGTGTGTGGTGATGGTGATGATGATGGTGATGTGATGATGATGTGATGATGGTGATGATGATGTGATGATGGTGATGATGGTGATGATGTGATGATGTGTGTGATGATGTGATGATGATGTGATGATGGTGATGTGATGATGTGTGTGATGTGTGTGATGATGGTGGTGATGATGGTGCTGTGATGATGGTGATGATGATGGTGATGATGGTGATGATGATGTGATGATGGTGATGATGATGTGATGATGGTGATGATGATGTGATGATGGTGATGATGGTGATGATGTGATGATGATGTGATGATGGTGATGATGATGTGATGATGATGTGATGATGGTGATGATGATGTGATGATGATGATGTGATGATGATGTGATGATGGTGATGATGATGTGATGATGGTGATGATGGTGATGATGTGATGATGTGTGTGATGATGTGATGATGATGTGATGATGATGTGATGATTGTGATGTGATGATGTGTGTGATGATGGTGATGTGATGATGTGTGTGATGATGGTGATGATAGTGGTGATGTGTGTGATGATGATGGTGATGTGTGTGGTGATGGTGATGATGATGGTGATGTGTGTGGTGATGGTGGTGATGATGATGGTGGTGATGATGTTGATGGTGATGTGTGTGATGATGGTGATGATGGTGATGTGTGTGGTGATGGTGGTGGTGATGTGTGTGTGATGATGTGTGTGATGATGTGTGTGATGATGATGATGATGATGGTGGTGATGATGTGATGTGATGATGATGGTGATGATGGTGATGATGGTGATATGATAATGATGATGATGGTGGTGATGATGGTGCTGTGATGATAGTGATGGTGGTGATGATGGTGATGATGATGTGTGTGATGATGTGATGTGATGATGATGGTGATGATGATGCTGTGATGTGATGGTGTTGATGGTGATGTGTGTGATGATGGTGGTGATGATGTGTGTAATGATGGTGATGATGATGGTGATGATGGTGATTGTGATGATGGTGATGGTAATGTGATGATGGTGATGATGATGGTGATGATGATGATGGTGATGATGGTGATGTTGGTGGTGATGATGATGATGATGTGTGTGATGATGTGATGTGATTATGGTGATGATGATGGTGATGATGATGCTGTGATGTTATGATGTTGATGGTGATGTGTGTGATGATGGTGATGTGTGTGGTGATGGTGATGCTGTGATGATGATGAGTCTCTGTAAGTCTGAGTCTCTGTGAGTCTCTGTGGGTCTCTATGGGTCTGAGTCTCTGTGGGTCTCTATGGGTCTGAGTCTCTGTGGGTCTCTGTGGGTCTGAGTCTCTGTGGGTTTGAGTCTCTGTGGGTCTCTGTGGGTCTGAGTCTCTGTGGGTCTCTATGGGTCTGAGTCTCTGTGGGTCTGAGTCTCTGTGGGTCTCTATGGGTCTGAGTCTCTGTGGGTCTCTATGGGTCTGAGTCTCTGTGGGTCTGAGTCTCTGTGGGTCTCTATGGGTCTGAGTCTCTGTGGGTCTCTATGGGTCTGAGTCTCTGTGGGTCTGAGTCTCTGTGGGTCTCTATGGGTCTGAGTCTCTGTGGGTCTCTGTGGGTCTGAGTCTCTGTGGGTCTGAGTCTCTGTTGGTCTCTATGGGTCTGAGTCTCTGTGGGTCTCTGTGGGTCTGAGTCTCTGTGGGTCTGTGTCTCTGTGGGTCTCTGTGGGTCTGAGTCTTTGTGGGTCTCTGTGAGTCTCTGTGGGTCTGAGTCTCTGTGGGTCTCTGTGGGTCTGAGTCTCTGTGGGTCTCTATGGGTATGTGTCTCTGTGGGTCTCTGTGGGTCTGAGTCTCTGCGAGTCTCTATGGGTCTCTGTGTGTCTCTATGAGTCTCTGTGTGTCTCTATGAGTCTCTGTGGATCTCTGTGTATCTCTATGAGTCTCTGTGTATCTCTATGAGTCTCTGGATCTCTGTGTAACTCTATGAGTCTCTGTGTGTCTCTATGGGTCTCTGTGTGTCTCTACGGGTCTCTGTGTGTCTCTACGAGTCTCTGTGTATCTCTGAGTCTCTGTGTGTCTCTACGAGTCTCTGTGTATCTCCCCGAGTCTCTGTGTATCTCTATGAGTCTCTGTGTGTCTCTATGAGTCTCTGTGTATCTCTGAGTCTGTGTATCTCTATGAGTCTCTGTGTATCTCTATGAGTCTCTGTGTTTCTCTGTGTATCTCTATGAGTCTCTGTGTATCTCTATGAGTCTCTGTGTGTCTCTATGAGTCTTTGTGTGTCTCTATAAGTGGCTGTGTATATCTATGTATCTCTATGAGTCTCTGTGTATCTCTATGAGTCTCTGTGTATCTCTATGAGTCTCTGTGTATCTCTACGAGTCTCTGTGTGTCTCTATGAGTCTCTGTGTATCTCTATGAGTCTCTGGATCTCTGTGTGTCTCTCTGAGTCTCTGTGTATCTCTATGAGTCTCTATGTATCTCTATGGGTCTCTGTGTATCTCTATGAGTCTCTGTGTGTCTGTGTATCTCTCTCTGAGTCTCTGCGTATCTCTATGAGTCTCTGTGTATCTCTGAGTCTCTCTGTATCTCTACGAGTATCTGTGTATCTCTATGAGTCTCTATGTATCTCTGAGTCTATCTCTATGAGTCTCTATGTATCTCTATGGGTCTCTGTGTATCTCTACAAATCTCTGGATCTCTGTATACCTCCCCGAGTCTCTGTGTATCTCCATGAGTCTCCCCCCCCACCCCCCCGCTCAGCATCATCATGACGGCCTCGTCGGCCCTGCTGGCGCTGCCGCTGATGCCGCTGTGCCTCTGGGTCTACAGCCGCCACTGGCTCGACACGCCCGTCGTGCAGATGCTGCCCTTCGGTGCCATCGCGCTCACGCTCTGCGGCACGCTCGTGCCGCTCGCCGCCGGCGCCGTGCTGCGACATCGCGCACCCAGCGCCGCAGACGTCATCCTCAAGGTGGACAGCACAGGCCGGACCAGGCTGGACAGGGCTGACAAGGCCTGACCAGGCTGACCAGGTCGGACCAGGCCTGACTAGACCTGCATAGGCCTGACCAGGCTGGAGAGGCCTGACCAGGCTGGACAGGCCTGACTAGACCTGACCAGGCCTGTCCAGGCAGGAGAGGCCTGTCCAGGCAGGAGAGGCCTGACCAGCCTGGACAAGCCTGTCCAGGTTGGACAGGCCTGACTAGACCTGACCAGGCCTGTCCAGGCAGGACAGGCCTGACCAGGCCTGTCCAGGCTGGACAGGCCTGACCAGGCCTGACCAGGCAGGACAGAGAGAGAAGGGCAGGGGGGGGGGGTGCAATGGAGAGAGAGTACAACGCCTTACTAACAACACGTGATGCCTTGCCAACACGCAACGCCTAACTAACACGCAAAGCCTTACCGACATACACCTTACTAACACACAACACCTTACTAACACGCAATGCCTTACTAACATACACCGCCTTACTAACATACGTCTTACCAACATGCGACGCCTTACTGACATACACCTTACTAACTTAATACCAATACTAAGTGACGGTGACGTCACCACGGCGCCTGTGCCAGGCCAGGTGCACTTTGAGGCCACGTGAAGTTGTCGAAGGCTCGCTGCTGAGAGGAGATCACGGGACAGACCCAGCAGGTGCCATGGGTTGGCTGACTTGAGATGTTTTAGCCACCCGGCGCTCCGCTCGTTGTTGTGAGCGTCACTCCTCCGCCCTCCGTTGTTGCTGGAGGGCGACTGCCTCCAACTGCCCAGTAGCAGTGTCCTTCACGAGCCTCCTCCACAGAGGCCGATCTTGACACCGCTGGTACCAGTCGTTGGCAAGTCCATTCAGCTCCACATCCTCCCATACCGCATCAGTCCATCTCTTCTCCAACCCATGGGGTAGCTGGGCATGCGGGCTACATGACCCAGCCAACGCAGCCTTGCCTGCCGGAGGAGCTCACCGATGGGACTTTGTCCAGATCTTTCATGGATTCATGAGCTCCTCACACAATCCAGCCTGGTTAAACCCAGGATGGATTGTAAGTATGCCAGTCTGAATGTTTCTAACCGGCACAAATTAGAGGGGTCCACGTTTTACAAGCGTAGAGAAGGGAGGGCATGACTGTGGCCGAGAAGACCCGAAGCTTCGTGCGGAGCGACAGACCAGGTAGCTTCCACACAGCATTGTGCAGCCGATGAAAAAACATTGCTGCCCGACTGAATTGGAGTGACACTTCTGCTGTCAAACCAGAGCTGGTCATAAGCATTCTGCCCAGGTATGGGAAACTCTCCACTCCATAACTGCTCCATCACCAATGGGGAGTTGAGGGGGTGGAGTGTCCTATGGTACAAAATACTCAGGCAGGTGCTTAGTTTTGGTGGGGCTGATGGTAAGGCCTCACCTCTTAGTGGCAAGCTCCAGGTTCAGCAGCAGCACCTCCGACTCCTCCTCCGAGTGAGCAGCAATCACCAGATCATCGGCATACATAACGTAGTTGACCAATAGGGAGCCATCCTTTGACCGCATCCGGGTATCGATAAGCCTCCCATTGTATCTGTACCAGATGGAAATTCCTCCGGTACAGCTATTGAAGGCTTCACGAACTACGTGGTCAAAATGATGTTAAATAATGTAAGACATCCCTGTCGCACCCCCAAGGTGAACAGGGAATTGCTCAGACTCTCGGCCACGTAGCATTACCCGGGCCCGCTCACCATCATGAAGGACCTTAATGATGATCGTGAGCAGAGAGGTCAGGGACTCCGAAAGCACGAAGAACAACCCAGAGCCCAGGCCTACTGATGGTATCATAGTCCCTTAACCAGGTCAATAAAGCAGAGACGTAGGTCAACAACAACAACCACGATGACCAATCATCATCGTCGTCATTGTCGTTATCATCTTGACGACGACGTGAACACCCCCCCCCCTCCCCCAGGTGTCCGTGTGGCTGCTACTGCCCATTCTCGGCGTCCTCTTCATCCTCACCGGCTCCCTGCTGGGCCCCGACCTCATGGGCCAGCTGCCCGCCACCGTCTACCTCGTCGCGGTCCTCATGCCCCTCGTCGGCTACGGCGTCGGCTTCGGCCTCGCCAGGCTCTGCCGCCTGCCCCCCTCGCTGTGTCGCACCATCTCGATGGAGACGGGATGCCAGAACGTCCAGCTGTGCACCGCCATCCTCAAGCTGACCTTCCACCCGGAGGCCATCGGCGCCATCTTCCTCTTCCCGCTCCTCTACGCCCTCTTCCAGGCGGCCGAGGCCGGCCTCTTCATCGTCGCCTACCGCGTGCGGAGGGCCAGGCAGCGGGCCGCGGGAGGCCGGGTCGCGGGCGACGGCGGCGACGATGACGACGACGACGACGAGGGGGGTTCGGACATCACGTACCGGAAGCTCAAGGAGGACGACGGGGGGCTGCCCAGGGAGGCCACCTATGGATCGGTGGATGCCAAGGAGAGGCACGCGGGTCCCGTGGGCGACGCGGGCGACGATGCTGTGAGGTCCACGTACGTGTGAGTGGGTGGGCGAGTGGGTGGGCGAGCGGGTGGGTGGGCAAGTGGGTGGGCGAGCCGGCGGGTGGGCGCGTGGTGGGCGAGCGGGTGGGCACGCGAGAGGGTTGGCGAGCGAGCGTGTGGGCGAGCGAGCGGGTGGGCGAGCGGCGGGTGGAGCGAGCGGGTGGGCGAGCGAGCGGTAAGCGGTTAGCACTACGTAACCCCTGGGGGTGACCCGAATTCAATTCCCACCCACGGCCACCACCACCACCACCACCACTGGTGACCATTATCTGAACCAGTCCTGGGCCTCTCCCCTCTAGGTCGACTCGGCCACAAAATGAGTACACCTGGTGCGGTGTGTAGCAAACATCGCCGCTGGTGAGCCAGGCGGGCCGGGTTTGCTGTTAGCGAGCACCTACGCTGGCTAACAGCACTTGCCCCAACAGTCTGTTTAGGCTATACGGTCGGGGGGGGGGATCTTTGTCTTTGTGAGTGAGCGGAGTAGGTGGGTGACGAGACCTAGGCTGGGCCTACGAGGTCTTGGCTGGGCCCACGAGGCCTAGGCTGGGCCTACTAGGCCTAGGCTGGGCACACGAGACAAGGCCGAGGCTCCAAGCCGGGTGATGTCGCCAGCCGCCGTCTGCGCATGCGCAAGGCGATCGCGCGCGAGATACGAAACCCCCGGGGGGTGGAGGGTGGAGGGCGGGGTGTGGGGGGTGTCTCGCGCTCCACTGGAAATGATGCGGCTGTGAGAGACCGAGGGAGGGGCTGTGGGGAGGGGCGGGTAATTTATCAAGGGGGTCGGAGAGGCTGTGGTGGGGGGGGGGGTATTGTAGCGGCAGGGGCTGTGGGGGACTGAGGGGAGGGGCTGTGGGGGGGGGTGGTATACGGGGGCTCCTCTAGTTACGAACATTCGACTTACGGACTTTTAGAGATACGAACGAAGCTGTTCCGTATTGGCCAGTTGCCTGCTGGGACCGAGAGTCATAAGTACAACCGCCGCGCGATTGATGGCGGTGGTGGCATCTGCAGAACGTGAAGAACCACTGGCATCTACATCTGCAGAACCAGTGGCATCTACATCTGCAGAACCAGTGGCATCTACATCTGCAGAACCAGTGGCATCTACATCTGCAGAACCAGTGGCATCTACATCTGCAGAACCAGTGGCATCTACATCTGCAGAACCAGTGGCATCTACATCTGCAGAACCAGTGGCATCTACATCTGCAGAACCAGTGGCATCTACATCTGCAGAACCAGTGGCATCTACATCTGCAGAACCAGTGGCATCTACATCTGCAGAACGTGAAGAACCAGTGACATCTACATCTACAGAACGTGAAGAACCAGTGGCATCTACATCTGCAGAACCAGTGGCATCTACATCTGCATAACGTGAAGAAGCAGTGACATCTACATCTGCAGAACGTGAAGAACCAGTGGCATCTACATCTGCAGAACCAGTGGCATCTACATCTGCAGAACCAGTGGCATCTACATCTGCAGAACGTGAAGAACCAGTGACATCTACATCTACAGAACGTGAAGAAGCAGTGACATCTACATCTGCAGAACGCGAAGAACCAGTGGCATCTACATCTGCAGAACCAGTGGCATCTACATCTGCAGAACCAGTGGCATCTACATCTGCAGAACGTGAAGAACCAGTGGCATCTACATCTACAGAACGTGAAGAAGCAGTGACATCTACATCTGCAGAACGTGAAGAAGCAGTGGCATCTACATCTACAGAACGTGAAGACACCAGTGACATCTACATCTGCAGAACGTGAAGAACCAGTGGCATCTACATCTGAAGAATGTGAAGAACCAGTGGCATCTACATCTACATAACGCGAAGAACCAGTGGCATCTATATCTGCAGAACATGAAGAACCAGTGGCATCTACAGAACGTGAAGAACCGGTGACATCTACATCTGCAGAACGTGAAGAACCAGTGACATCTACAGGAGATTAGACAACGTTTAAAGCCATTCCCCGTGTCTAGTGTACACACCATACAACATGTTTGGAATCGACGGGTAGTTTAATTTGGACTTACAACTCGACTTACGAACAGTACCTCTGGATTAATATTCTTTGGTTCTTTCGGTAAAGTCACGGAGATAGAAAAATAATAATAAAGTGAATTTTAAAGAATTACGTTTTGATCGCAACACAAGCGGTCGTCATCAGGAAACGGGGGGTTAGCCTCTAAAGGCAAACTGTTTATAAAGGTTTAAAATGGGCGTAGCCCAGAGGTCGCTAACGGGTTTTGATTCCTTACCCGTACCTGTACCCGGCCGCACCAGGGTCGCAAATGGGTACCCGTACCCGTACCCGGCCGGGTACGGGTACCCGTTCCCTACCCGTACCCTACCCGAAATGAGTGACAAACGGTGACTCACCAGTGACTCACGGCCTACCCGTACCCATACCCGGCCACACCAGGGTCGCAAATGGCTACCTGTACCCGTACCCGGCCAGGTATGGGTAGCCGGGTATCGGGTAGGGTACGGGTATCGGGTACCCGGTTGCGACCTCTGGCGTAGCCCAAGTGTCAGCAGCATGGGAGTAATCATTGCACCTCGCTTTACACACCCACACTGTTGACAGTGGAGGTTGCTGCTCGTGGTGATGGTAGTCGTGGGTAATGATGGTGCTGGTGGTGGGCTTCCACCAGTAAAGGGCTACTGCTAGTGCTGATGGTAGTCGTGGGCAGTGATGGTCGCGGTGGTGAGCTTCCACCAATTAAAGGGCTGCCAGGTTTAAAATGGAAACATTACAGCCAGTTATGTCTTGAACTGGTTGATAACGTCCTTCCAGCGATTGCTGAGTTTGTACCCATCTTCTCGGTTGAAATTGTGTCTGTCTGTATATGTGGATGACTTCATGAACGAATCTTTGTTGATGGCCAGTGGGTTTGTAAAGTACTTTCGTCTTAGAGAAATCAATTTCGCGTGAAATCGCTGCAAATATCAAAAGCGTTAAATTACCAGTCAGTATAATCAGTAAGGGTGAGTGTACCTTCGTTTGGCTACAACCGGAGATACGGGAGAACCCATTGGGGTGCCTTCAGTTTGTTTGTAGAATGTTCCATTCCAGGTGAAGTAAGTGTTGGTGAGGCAGTGTCTCACCAGGAGCCGGTACATCAGCATTCAATCCATGTTGGGCCAAATCTTCAATGATCGCAATGGTGTTGGGCACAGGAACTTTGGTGGACAAATAAACTACTTCGAAACTAACGAGCAAATCACATGGGGACAGTGAGATGTCCTTAATTGATGATACCAGGTGAGCTGAGTTAAGTACAGAAGAGGTGGTCTTACCAGTGAATGGTTGCAAGGTCGCAGACAGATATCGGGCCAGTTTGTAGGTGGGTGAGTCAATGGTGGAGACGATGGGATGAAGGGGTGTACCCTCTTTATGGATTTTTGGTAAGCCATATAATCTGGGTGGTCTCGCAACAGAAGGTTTTAAGGAAAACCGTTTGGTCTGTTCAATTAATGAAGCTGAATCAGTGATGATACTATTCGTTTTTGTAACGAAGTTGTTGGTGGGATGGATTTCTTTCAATGTTTGTGTAGCTACCGTCATTGAGTAGGTCCTAAATGTTGTTGTACACGGTTTTGTCCATGATGACCGTGGCATTGCCCTTGTCGGCTGAGAGGATGACGACATCGTCCCTCTTTTTAAATCCTTTATATTAAGTTCACTTGCTTGCTTGCTTGCGCGCTTACGACCGTGCAAATCTTTCGGTCGTTTTTTTAACCCACTTCCCGTGATCCAATCGAGCTGACATTTTGCACACAGACTCGTTGTGCGTGACAATTAATGTTCGTGAAAAAATGTTTCCAAAATTTTACACTTTTTAGGAATTTTTGTTTATATTTAATTACCAATTGCTTAATGGTGGCAGGCAATCATCTGACCCATAGGTGGCAGCCATCTCAAGCCAGAGGACGAGAGGACTCGAGCCGCCACGCATATAAAGGATTTATAGTGAAAAACTTTGTTTTTACGGGTTAATTTTTTCAATGGAGATAACTCAAAACGCTCATCCTTACTGATGTTGCTGACTGGTATCTTAGCGCCTTCGATATTTGTAGCGATTTCAGATCTTGTCACGTCTGCTACGATGTGTCCCAAACCCTTAAGGGCTACATTAATGCAGCTGGCTCACACGAAATTGATTTCTCTAAGACGAATGTACTTTGCAAACCCACTGGCCATCAACAAAGATTCATTTATGAATCCATCCATGTATAGACATAGACACAATGTCAACCGAGAAGATGGGTACAAACTCACCACTAGCAGTAGCCCTTTACTGGTGGAAGCCCACCACCTGTACCATCATTACCCACGACTACCATCACCTCTAGCAGCAACCTCCACCGTCAACAGTGTGGGTGTGTAAAGCGAGGTGCAATGATTACCTGGCAGCCCTTTCATTGGTGGAAACCCACCACCTGTGCCGCCGTTTCCATCTACTACCATCACTTACATTAATGTAATGGGTTCCGGAGACACTTGTAGAGGTAACTTCTTTATTACAATTCAACACTCCAACAGTCCTGATACCCTGTTACAGCCTAGGTACACAGCCTAGGTACACAGCCTAGGTACACAGCCTAGATACACTACTCTGGCTACGCTCTGGGGTCCTCCGGCTACAATTACCCTAGGGGAGGCTACCTGACCCGACCCAGCCAAGGTGCGGGACTGGACTCTGGCTTCCTCGGAACTCGCCCTTACAAGGACATAGAGCCGGGAGTCCCAGAGTCCCACCACTGGCCCTCACAGCGTCCCGGCCCTTACAAGGACAAGCGGGACGAGGGGGTCCAGGGTCCTAAGCTGGTTGGTCTTGGGTCTTGGGTCTTGAGCTGCGACTGGCCTCGATCGGCCAGGGAGCTGCCCTTTTATGCCTCGTCCCCAACGAGGGGTGGGGTTGTGTGCGCCCCCAGATATCCCACAGAGCACACACAGCCCCCCCCCCCGTTGGTGGCGCCAAGGGGCTTAAGCGTCTGGGTTGCCTGGGATCCTAGCGCCTGGCGCCAAAGGGCTTATCTGTCTAGGGTCCCAGAGCCCCCAGCAGCCCCTCCCCTCTTATGACACTACATTAACATTAGCTGCCCCGCTGATGCTGCTACAACTGAGCTAAGCCCATGTTAAACCTTTACCTGGCAGCCCTTTAATTGGTGGAAACCCACCACCAATGCCGCCGTTTCCCATCGCTTACTTAAACATCAGCTGCCCCGCCCATGCTGCTGATACTTGGGCTACGCCCATTTTAAACCTCTATAAACAGTTTGCCTTTAGAGGCTATAACCCCCTTTTCCTGATGACGACCGCTTGCGTTGCAAAGGAAACATCGTAGTTTCTATTTATTGTTTTATTATTTTTATGCATTTTATTATTATTTTTCTTCTTCTATTTCCGTGACTTTACCACAGAGGTCACAACCGGGTACCCGATACCCGTACCCTACCCGATACCCGGCTACCTGTACCCGGCCGGGTACGGGTACCCGTTTGCGACCCTGGTGCGGCCGGGTACGGGTAGGCCGTGAGTCACTGGTGAGTCACCGTTTGTCACTCATTTCCCAACGTCTTGTCTCTTCTCACAATTCAAGTTCCTAGAATCAACCCACCCGCGCCTGCAACATGGCTTCATCCCAGAGGTCGCAATCGGGTACCCGATACCCGTACCCTACCCGTACCCCGGTCGGGTACGGGTATGGCCGGGGTACGGGTACCCGTTTGCGACCCTGGTGCGGCCGGGTACGGGTACGGAATCAAAACCTGTTTGCGACCTCTGCTTTACCGAAAGAACCAAAGAATATGAATTCCTGCAGTCGCGAAAGTTTGAAGTCAAAATTGAGTACCTCTGGCACCTAACTAGTTCGTAAGTAGAGGAGTCTCTGTACAGTATTAAGAAGGGAGGGGCTGTGGGGGGTGGTATATGGAGGGGAGGGGCTGCGTACTGTATATACGAGCACGGGGGGGGGGATGCTGAAGATGTCAAATTTATTTTGCTGGCGACATTTTGGCCTGAGTTTTTATTATTCTCGCATTATGACTGCAGGTATTGTGGTCTTTGCAAACATGACTCCTCGTAAAAAAGGTGTCAGTTTTGTTGCCAGATAAAAGGGTAAAAAAAACAATTATCATATTTATTTTTACTGGCAAATGAGGTACCAGTGGTGATAGCGATGGCCCTGTTTGCGAGTTGTACAATGCTTGCGTTGGCTTTGTCGTGTTGATGCATCCGCTCGTGTTGTTTACGGAAGAAGAGAAAAAAAACAATGTTTACGTTCTATTTATGATGTCATGTATTTAAACGAAAACAATAATATATGTAACGCGTAATAAGCTCGTGCCGCACATCGATTCGAATCGTTCCCTGCGATTGACACATGCTAGAACTTGGGGGGGGGGGGGGTGGTGACGCTGAGGTTTCACAGACGCGGTCTAGCCTATGGGCACCCCCAGTAGCAGCTTCCCCTGTGCGTTAGGCACGCACAGAGTCCTGTAGCGTACGTACGCTAGCGACGATCTCCCAGCGCGCTGGATAGCTGGCGATGACCTCGCAGGATCATCAGAATCGTCAGGACACACATCGTGTTTATTCTGCAGGAGGAATCCGATGAGCTATGAAGCTCTTTGTGACAGATGTACCCCGCTAAAGGGGTCACGGGGGTCAGAACGTTGCGACGAGGATGACGATGACGACGATATCGACCGAGCAGCACACCATCTACATGGCAGAGGCTCGGTCTCATTTGCAGCTTTTGTTATGGAGGCTAGGCGTTAGTCACAAACCGCACCTCTCCATAACAAAGGCTCAGTCTTTTGTTATGCAGTCTATTCTTAGTCTAAAGCCTCACCTTACCATATTAATAAAAAGTGTGCCGTTCCTGGCCCTTCCCCCCTCAACCATTATATATACGGAGTGGTAGCTCTTGTAATCTCTCATTTACTTGATACAGCTGTCGTGGCTGTGACGGTTCCACCTGAAAACGGAAGCTTGTGTTGCCTCCGAAACGTCGTGATTTTTATTTTATTTTTATTTTACTTTTATTAATTTTAATTTTTTTACCTACGTGACTTTACCGAAAAAAACCTAAGAATACGGAAGCTTGTGTTGCCTCCGAAACGTCGTGATTTTTATTTTATTTTTATTTTACTTTTATTAATTTTAATTTTTTTACCTACGTGACTTTACCGAAAAAAACCTAAGAATACGGAAGCTTGTGTTGCCTCCGAAACGTCGTGATTTTTATTTTATTTTTATTTTACTTTTATTAATTTTATTTTTTTACCTACGTGACTTTACCGAAAAAAACTAAGAGTATGAATCCTTGCAGTCACGAAAGCTTCAAATCTAGAATTTACAACAACAACAATAACAACAATAACAACAACAATAACAACAACAATAACAACGCTACGATTTGAGTCGTGAGTTGGGCCCCATCTCATTGAGTACAAATCTTTGAAAACTTGACCCCTTCCCTGTAGACACGCGAACCTTTTACACCCCCTCCCTCCCTGTGCCCCCCACTTGTGTACGTTCGCTTGACGCACCCCCCCCCCCCTCTCACGAATCCGAAAGAACGGCCGATATTTAATCCGCGCAGAAACGAGCAATGATTGCGTAACCTTTGGTTCTTTCGGGGAAGTCACGTGGGTAGAAAAATAAAATAAAACAATAAAATACAAAATAAAATAAAACAATAAAATACAAAATAAAATAAAACAATAAAATACAAAATAAAATAAAACAAAATAAAATACAAAATCACGACGTTTCGATCGCTTGTGTTGCGTTCAAAACGTCGTGATTTTTTATTTTTTATTTATTTGTATTTATTTTTATACCCAACGTGACTTTACCGAAAGAATCAAAGAGTATGGATTGATGCAGTCACGAAAGCTTCAAATCAGGATTGATCAAGGATTAATAATATTCACGTGTTTAGGTATGGGGCCGTCCATAAATGACGTCACGCACGTAGGGGGTGGGTCAGACATTTGTGACGATGTGTGACGATGAGGGAGGGGGGGGGTTAGAAATGTGACGTCACATCAAAATGCGCAACTTTAAATAAACACTAGCTGTACTACCCGGCTTCGCCCGGGACTTATATCCACCACGGCCGGCCGCCTTTGTCTCCCCAGTGGCGATGTCAATACGCCACAGCAGTTACTCGTTTGAGGCAGAGTCGACCTAGGGGAGGTTCAAATAATGGTCACCGGTGGTGGCCGTGAGCGGGAATGGAACTGGGTTCGCCGGGTTGGTAGCGCAGCGTAGCGTTAAGCACTACACCCACCGCTCCTCACACACCACACACGCACAGACACACACACAGACACACACACAGACACACACAGACAGAGACACACACACACACAGACAGCACGCTAACAACTACACTACCGCTCCCCACACACCACACACGCACACACACAGACACACACACACGCACACACACAGACACACACACACAGACACACACACACAGACACAGGCAGCACGCTAAGCACTACACGACCGTTTCCCCTACACAACACACGCGCGCGCGTCCATAGGTACACATACACGCGCTTGCTGCAGACACACACGACTTTCAGGGTGCGTACGGCAGTAAACGACTGAAATAATAAAGCGGCAATGCTGCGCAAGGAACGCCTTAGACCTGCAAAACATTTGTGTAATGCGAGCGTAAACACACAAACACATACAAACACATACACAATACACACACACATACATGCAGACACACAGACAGACACATAACACACATACATATACACACATACATACACAGAATGACATACACACACATACATAGACACACACATACATACACACAAGCACATGCACACACGTACATACACACATACATACAGACACGCAGACATACACATAAAGACATAGAAAAAAACCCACATACATACACACACATACATACACACATACATAGAGACACACAGACATACACATAAACACATACACACATACACATGACCCGGCTTCGCCCGGGACTTGGATCCACGATGCCCGGCCGCCTTTGTCTCCCCAGTGACGATGTTCACACACGACAGCAGTTACGCGTTTGAGGCTGAGTGGACGTAGGGGAGGGCCAGGTCCGTTTCAAATAATCGTCAGCGGTGGTGGGCGTGAGTTGGAATCGAACTGGGGTCGCTCAACCAGCTTAATGACTATTTGTACAAAGAACATCGATTATAATAAGCAGGCTACAGTCCACATTATAGACTGCCAGTACACGCAGTTAGCTTCATAAGCAGGCTAGAGTGTACATGATAGAGTGGCAGTACGCTCACCGAGCTTAATAAGCAGGCTACAGTCTACATGATAGACTGGCAGTACGCTGACCCAGCTTAATGACTATTTGTACAGTGAACATTTAAGTAATCGATTTTTGGCGCGTTGGGTTTAAAAGTAATATAAATTGCACACATTGTGGTGGGGGTGGAGTGAAGAGTAGGAAAAACTTTGATGAATTTACCTCAGAGTGGCGTGGTGGGTGTCGAGGCCTAGTAGCGTGCAGAGCCTGCGGCCTCGCCAAAATTGTCCAGCCGGCAGAGGCAGGGTACGGGTGGCGTGCCTTCCCCCCCCCCCCCTCAGCGCTCCAACAATGCTGTGTAATGGCTATTATTTAATTATTTACGGAGCCTATGAAAGTGGCGAAGGCGTGGCTAGCCGTTGGCAGGGGCAACCGCCGTCCAATGAAACTGCGTATGGTCCGAAATCCACACACACACAGACGGACAGACAGACAGACATGCACGATTTTATATATATAGATAGACAACACGTTCTACTTAATTAAATAGACTTTTAATAAATGTTTTCTCCTACAACATCAGAGTTGCAGCGCCACATTAAATACGCACTACAATGACAATAAATTTCGACTTTTTTAAGCTTTCGTGACTGCAGGGATTCATCTTCTTGGTTCTTTCGGTAAAGTCACGTAGAAGGGAAATAATAAAATAATAAGAATAAAACTGAAAAGAACGATCTATTTATTTTATTATTTACATTCTACGTAGAATGGAAATAATAAAATAAAAAAATGTTTCCCTTATTTTATTATTTCCATTCTACGTGACTTTATCGAAATAACCAAGAAGATGGTGTTTTATGTTAGTGGAATATCCATCTGGTACAGATACGATGTGAGGCTGATCGATGCCCGGGTGCGGTCAAGGGATGGCTACCTATTGGTCAACCACGTTCTGTATGCCGACGATCTGGTGATTGCTGCTCACTCAGAGGAGGAGTTGGATACGCTGCTGCTGAACCTGGAGATTGCCACTAAGAGGTGGGGCCTTACCATCAGCCCCACCAAAACCAAGCACCTGCCTGGGTATTTTGTACCATAGGACACTCCACCCCCACAACTCCCAATCGGTGATGGGGCGGTTGTAGAGAGAGTGGAGAGTTTCCCATACCTGGGCAGTGTGCTCATGACCGGTTCCAGTTTGACAGCGGAGGTCTCACTCCGAATCAGTCGAGCGGCAATATCTTTTCATCGGTTGTGTAACGCTGTGTGAAAGCTACCTGGTCTGTCGCTCCGCACGAAGCTTCAGGTCTTCTCGGCCACGGTCATTCCCTCCCTTCTCTACGCTTGCGAAACGTGGACCCCCCGAATGGAGCATCTTCGCCGGTTAGAAACATTTAACCAGGCTGGATTGTGTGAGGCGCTCACAAATCGTTGAAAGATCTGGACAAAGTCCCATCGGTGAGCTCCTCCGGCAGGCAAAGCTGCGTTGGCTGGGTCATGTAGCCCGCATGCCCAGCCACCGCATGCCGGATCGAGGGGGTTAAACGGGCACGGCACGGGCGAGAGAAGGGATGGAGTGATGTGGTACAGGAGGACGTGGAGCTGAGTGGACTTGCCGATGACTGGTACCAGCGGTGTCAAGATCGGCCTCTGTGGAGGAGGCTCGTGAAGGACGCTACTGGGCAGTTGGAGGCAGTCGCCCTCCAACAACAACGGAGGGCGGAGGAGCGACGCTCACAACAACGAGCGGAGCGCCGGGCATATAAAATGTATCAAATTGACACAGCAGGGGGTACAGCTGGTGGTGCATCTGCAGGTCATCTCAGTCCCGTGACCTCCCATTAGCAGCGAGCCTTTGACACTTCACGTGGCCTCAAAGTGCACCTAGCCTGGTACAGGCACCGTGGTGACGTCACCGTCACTTAGTAGCGAATGGCGGATATTGCTATAAAGTTAGTAAGGTGCTGTGTGTTAGTAAGGAATAACGCGTTAGTAAGTTCTTGCGTTTTAGTAAGACATGCGTTAGTAAGGTGTCGTGTTATAATAATAGGGTTTTCCCCTTTTTTCTGGCAACAAAACTGGAACCTTTTTACAAGGAATCGCGTAACTGCATAATATCTGTGGCATTGTCCTTGAAACTGATTGGTCCACACCAGAGACAGCTTTCTTTTGAGCCTTGTCTCGAAACGGTGTTAGAACCAGAGGACGCTTTTTGGCACGCGTCAAGGTCGGGATCGAACTGTTGGCTGTCCTTTGGTCTAGCACGAGGTGTGTTCCACCATTGGAACCTCATTTGCCAGTAAAAATATAATTGTTTTTTTACCATTCTATCTGGCAACAAAACTGACACTTTTTTACAAGGAGTCATGTTTGCATAGACCACAATACCTGTGGTCAGAATGCAAACAAAAAACACATCTCTGATAATGTATGTGCACTGTCCTTGAAGTTGATTGGTCCACACCCGAGACAGCTTTCCTTAGAGCCTAGTCTCACATGGTGTTGGACCAGATGACGCCAAAAGGCGTTCACAGCTCAAAGACAATGCCACTATCAAAGTAATGAGAGCTCGGGGTAAGCACCTACACATCTCATAATAAACCCTATTATTATAATTTGGTACTGGCAAAGCAGGTCTAATGAAGGCGCTGTGTGTTAGTAAGGCATTTCCTCTCTCCATTGTACTCAACTTTCTCCTGCAAAGGTATCCACGCCGCAGCATTGAATGTGCCCCCCCCCCCACCACTCTCCCCCCACCACCCCCCGTGCCCCCCCCCCCACTCTCTCCCCACCACCCCCCCGTGCCCCCCCCGTGCCCCCCCCACTCTCTCCCCCCCCCCGTGCCCCCCCACTCTCCCCACCACCCCCGTGCCCCCCCACTCTCCCCACCACCCCCGTGCCCCTCTACTCCCCACCCCACCACCCCCCCGTGCCCCCCACTCTCTCCCCACCACCCCCGTGCCCCCCCACTCCCCACCACCCCCGTGCCCCCCACTCTCCCCACCACCCCCCGTGCCCCCCACTCTCCCCACCATCCCCCCCCACTCTCCTCACCATCCCCCCCGTGCCCCCTCCACCACCCCCCGTGCCCCCCACTCTCTCCCCACCACCCACCACCCCCCGTGCCCCCCACTCTCTCCCCACCCCCCGTGCCCCCGGGATTGTTTCAGTGAGACGGACCGGTCGCCTCCTGTAGCCCCGCGTGGCGGTGACCCGCTCGCTCACTCCTCCTATTACCGCAGGGACCCGCATCAACAAACCACCCCCCCAACCTTGTTGCTGTTACTACCCATGATGGTGTTGATGATGATGTTGATGCTGCTGATGTTGCTGCTGCTGCTGTTGTTGTTCCTGTGCATGCGAACCGCGTGAATCAATAAAATGTTCTTGAGCCAACGGGATGAACCGAGGGATGAACAGCAACACGACCGCGTGCTGTGTGTGTGTGCTGTGTGTGTGCTTTGTGTGTGCTTTGTGTGCTCTCTGTGTGTGTGTATGTGCTGTGTGTGTGCTGTGTGTGTGTGCTGTGTGTGTGCTGTGTATGTGCTTTGTGTGCTCTCTGTGTGTGTATGTGCTGTGTGTGTGCTGTGTGTGTGCTGTGTGTGTGTGCTGTGTGTGTGCTTTGTGTGCTCTCTGTGTGTATGTGCTGTGTGTGTGCTGTGTGTGTGTGCTGTGTGTGTGCGCTGTGTGTGTGTGTGTACTGTGTATGCTGTGTGTATGTGCTGTGTGTGCTGTGTGTGTACTGTGTATGCTGAGTGTATGTGCTGTGTGCTGTGTGTGCGCGCTGTGTGTGTGATGTGTGTGCGCGCTGTGTGTGTGTGCTGTGTGTGTGTGCGCTGTGTGTGTGCTGTGTGTGTGTGTGCTGTGTGTGTGCTGTGTGTGTGCTTTGTGTGCTCTCTGTGTGTGCTGTGTGTGTGTGCTGTGTGTGCGTGCGCTGTGTGTGTGTGTACTGTGTATACGTGCTGTGTGTGCTGTGTGTGCGCGCTGTGCGTGTGCGCGCTGTGTGTGTGTATGCTGTGTATATGTGCTGTGTGTGTGCTGTGTGTGCTGTATGTGCTGTGTGTGTGTACTGTGTATGCTGTGTGTGTGTGCTGTGTATGTGCTGTGTGTATGCTGTGTGTGTGCTGTGTGTATGTGCTGCGTGTGTGCTGTGTATGTGCTGTGTGTATGTGCTGTGTGTATGTGCTGTGTGTATGTGCTGTGTGTGTGCTGTGTGTGCTGTGTGTGCTGTGTGTATGTGCTGTGTGTATGTGCTGTGTGTGTGCTGTGTGTGCTGTGTGTGTGCTGTGTGATGATTCCTCTCGCCGCTTGGCGCCCGACTCGCTTGTATCGGGCGGCAGCTGTTCCGAGTTCTTCTTTTTGTTATATAAAAAAAAAATCTATTAACTATTCTTATTTATGTTTACCAGGTAAGGTCACCACTGAGCTCTACAGCATTAACCGCAGTCGCCTATTCGATTTTCAGCGCCAATGACAGGGGGGAGGCGAGGGGGGGAGATTGCTGCAGATAATTCAAAATCGCGGATAGTCCAAAAATATAACCACGATACACGGAATCTCTTTGCCAAACACTACTGATGTAAGTACAAATCATGGTTGAGAAGATTGAGTTTGTTAACGAACGGCTTCGTAAATTAAAACTCGCAAACACGCAAACTCCAAATATACAGCAGCAGGCATCGTCAGGGTCGGGATCGAACCCACGACCTCCTGCATACCAGGCAATGTAGTTAACATCTCACCACGTAGAGAGAGAGAGACACGCAAACTCCAAATATACAGGTATCAGGGTCGGAATAGAACCCACGACCTCCTGCATACCAGGCAATGTAGTTAACATCTCACCACGCAGAGAGAGACACGCAAACTCCAAATATACAGTAGGCATCGTCAGGGTCGGGATAGAACCCACGACCTCCTGCATACCAGGCGAGGTAGTCAACATCTCACCACGGAGAGAGAGAGACACGCAAACTCCAAATATACAGCAGGCATCGTCAGGGTCGGAATCGAACCCACGACCTCCTGCATACCAGGCGAGGTAGTCAACATCTCACCACGGAGAGAGAGAGACACGCAAACTCCAAATATACAGCGGGTGTCAGGTTCGGGATTGAACCCACGACCTCCTGTATACCAGGCGAGGTAGTTAACATCTCACCACGGAGAGAGAGAGACACGCAAACTCCAAATATACAGCGGCTGTCAGGTTCGGGATTGAACCCACGACCTCCTGTGTACCAGGCGAGGTAGTCAACATCTCACCACCGTGCACACACACACACACGCCGCACATGATAATAAACCAGAAAGGGCACGTGAGTTCGAACATGGTGGTTTAATACCAGCCACAGGGAGACTACATACTACTGCTGCTGCTGGCGGCGTCATCTTGACAGTGGAGTGGGCAGGAGAGGTGACGTGCAAGCGGAACGAGGTCCCTTCACAAGCAGAGTCGGCGGAGTTTATTTTACAAATCACAATAAATTACTACGCCTAGCTCAGCGCTGAAAGGTGAAAAAAAAAATTAACCCGCCAGGAATTAAAAAAAATAAAATCCGTCGATGGGGAGAGAGGAATGGTTAAACAGAGCAGACGGGAAAAAACATTAATAATTTCGATTCAAAGCTTTCGTGACTGCAGGGATTCATCTTCTTGGTTCTTTCGGTAAAGTCACGTAGAAGGGAAGTAATACAATAATAAAGCATAATAAAATAATATAATAAAGTAATATAATAAAATAATTGTATTACGTTTTATTATTTCCCTTCTACGTGACTTTACCGAAAGAACCAAGAAAAACATTAATAATATTAACATTGCAACAATATTATTAAGACAATGATATTAATAATATAATAACAGTAACATAATAGCAATACTATGAATGATATAATATTAATAAAATATGAATTTCAATTATTTTATTACAATATTATTAAGAACAATATTAATAATACAAAAATATTATTCACAATACAACGATAATATTATGAACCATATAACAATCATATTATCAACAATATTATTAATAATACAATATTAATAGAACAATATTAATAATATAACAATATTGTTAAAAATATAATAACAATAACGACCTCCTTTAAGCTGCGTGAATTCTGAGTTGACTCTGCACATGGCGGTCACGTGGCCGGTGAGGAGGAGGGGGGGGGTGATCCCCCCGTCCCCGGTTTACGACGGAGGGGTTTCGCATTCACGTCAACACGATGGCACATCGATTTACGACGGTGGCGACCCGCTTTACGACGCGACCAAACCGATTCTCGGTTTGCGACAGTGACTCAGGGGGAGGGCAGTGAAAATGTCGTCTTTATGGTGGTGGAGGTGATGGTGGTGGTGATGATGATGGTGGTGGAGGAGGTGATGATGGTGGTGGTGGAGGTGATGATGGTGGAGGTGATGGTGGTGGTGATGATGATGGTGGTGGAGGTGATGATGGTGGTGGTGGAGGTGATGATGGTGGAGGTGATGGTGGTGGTGATGATGGTGGTGGAGGTGATGATGGTGGTGGTGGAGGTGATGATGGTGGAGGTGATGGTAGTGGTGGAGGAGATGATGGTGGTGGTGGAAATGATGACGGTGGTGGAGGAGGTGATGGTGGTGGAGGTGATGGTAGTGGTGGAGGAGATGATGGTGGTGGTGGAAATGATGACGGTGGTGGAGGTGATGATGGTGGTGGTGGAAATTATGGTGGTGGAGGTGATGATGGTGGTGGTGGATGTGATGGTGGTGGTGGTGGTGATGGAGGTGATGATGGTGGAGATGATGATGGTGGTGGAGGAGATGATGATGATGGTGGAGGAGATGATGATGGTGAAAAAGATGATGGTGGTGGTGGAGGTGATGATGATGGTGGTGGAGGAGATGATGATGGTGGAGGAGGAGATGATGATGGTGGAGGAGATGATGGTGGTGGAGGAGGTAGTGATGATGGTGGTGGAGGAGGTGGTGATGATGGTGGTGGAGGAGATGATGGTGGAGGAGGTGATGATGGTGGTGAAAAGGTGATGATGGTGGTGGTGGGTGGTGTGGTTGATTAGGACGATCTTCTCGGCCATAAATATTCTTACGACAGGCGGGGGCATCGCTAATCACGTCACCAGCACAACACGTGCAGTGTCCTGGTGAGGGGGTCTCCCTCTTGTGATTTCAAACTTTCGTGACTGCAGGAATCCATACGCGTTGGTTCTTTCGGTAAAGTCACGTAGAGTAGAAACATTAAATAAAATAAATGCTTCATTTTATTTTTCTACCTACGGGAGGGGCACGATCAGCTTTGTGTCACAGGGCTGAACGATTAATCGATTTCAAATCGATATCGCAATTTGTAACAATGCGTTTAGCAAATCGTAAAGGCTGCGATTTTTAGCGATTTGAAAAGTCCTGTTACTCCCTTATTGGAATTGTTTTTATGATTTTATTATTATAACTTTATTTAACTTAACAATTGTTCTATGTTTGATAGTTCTATTTCAATTAAACCATTTTTATAAAACCATGTTGGAAGCAATTCATATCTTTTAAGTTATCATCCTTGCATTGCAATCTATAGAGCAGTTCATATTTTGATGGTATCTCTGTGGTAATGCTCCATCACATTTTTCGATTTAAAGCTTCTTTCGTGACTGCAGGGATTCATCTTCTTGGTTCTTTCGGTAAAGTCACGTAGAAGGGAAATAATAAAATAATAAAAATAAAACAATACAATTCTCACGACGTTTCGGCCACAACGCAAGCAGCCGTCCTCAGGTGAAGAACCTTCACCTGTTTTAAATCTATTACACAGTGAATAAGGGAACTGACGCTTTACTTAAAAACATTTTATCGCATATTTTCATGGTATCGTGTAGTAAATGCTGCATCACATGTTTCAAATCTATTACACAGTGAATATGGGTACTGAAGCTTTACTTTAAAACATTTCATCGCATATTTTCATGGTATCGTGTAGTAATGCTCCACAACACGTTTTAAATCTATTACACAGTGAATATGAGAAACTGAAGCTTTACTTAAAAAACATTTCATCGCAAATCAAACCGCAATATCTGTGAGAAAAATCTAAATTAGATATTTTTTTCTCAAATCGCTCAGCCCTACTTTGTGACAATGACGATACATGTATTTTTAAACACAATTATAACACAAACATCAACGTGTAAAGTGTACTTCCGCTCAAACGCACGTTGGGCTGTCAGTAACAGCAACAACAACAAAACCCCAAGGACTTTCCACATTCATATGGCAGGGAAACCAGCCTCGCCAATTGGATGCCCTCCCCCCCCTCTCCCCACAAAGCGGTCACAAAACTCTCGCTTTAACCAACCTGCCGGGGGGTGGAGTGATGATGAGGTTGGAGGAGTGGTGATGATGGTGGTGGAGTGATGATGGGGGTGGTGGAGTGATGATGGAGTGACCGATTGGACCGGGCACTGAACTCGGGAAACTTCTGACCGGGGCAGGGGGGGGGGCAGGGGGGGGCAGTGGGGGGGGGGGGGGGGTACCGGGGGTCAAGGCCTCTGGCCACCGATCCGGCTGTAACGAACCGGGTTACCAAGGACTCGCGCAACTGAGTTGCACGCAACCGAATTGCCGCCAACCGAGTTGCACTCAACTGAGTCGCATGCTGCCGATCGGATTTGGGGGGCGCACGCAAACACACAAACCCATCCCCTTCGCGCTGTTTGCGAGCTCCTATTGAGGCCGGCACGGTCGCGTTTGTCTCCCCAATGCCGATTAAGGCCGAGTCGACCTAGAGGAAGGAGGGGGGGGGGATAGCTCAGGGGGACCCGCACGTAACACTCACACGGCAGCGGCTTGCGAATTGGCCACAATTCTCAAATACAAATACTGTCGTCGAACTTTGAAATACAAAAAATAACGGTAAAGAAACTAAAAATAAAATAAAAACTAACTTGGCGCGGATTAAATAGGCGACATCCGACGGTGGGCAAAGGTTTCTCCTAAAAAACCTGGGTCGGTGTAGAGGGGTCAGTGGAGAGGGGTCGGTGCAGAGGGACTGAATCTTTCTCAAGAATCGTACAGAGACGTCGCTAAACACACGTAGAGAGAGGAATGTGTCAGTGGAATGGCGAAGTTGCAGGGTAGGGGGAGTGACACTGCGAAGCTTTTGGTGGAATAAAAAAACGGGAGCTGTACACGTACACACCTCGCTCTGTCTGTATGTCTGTCTGTCTGTATATCTGTATGTCTGTCTGTCTGTATGTATGCCTGTCTGTATGTCTCTCTGTATGTCTGTCTGTCTGTATGCCTGTCTGTCTGTATGCCTGTCTGTATGTATGTCTGTATGTCTGTGTTTGTATGCCTGTCTGCCTGCCTGCCTGTATGTCTGTCTGTCTGCATGTCTGTCTGTCTGCCTGTAGGTCTGTCTGTCTGCCTGTCTGTATGTCTGCCTGTCTGTCTGTCTACCTGTCTGTCTGCCTGCCTGTATGCCTGCCTGTCTGTATGCCTGCCTGTATGCCTGCCTGTATGTATGTTGTGTCAATTCCAGCGGAGTTTGCATCTTGTGCTTTCTCAAACACTCAGACAGAGCGTGCTCTCACAAAGTCACTATCACCTCCTGTCTGATGATGTGCGGCGATGATGATGATGACGACGACGATGCTACTGCGTGTGGTGTCTACCTACGTAACGTGCACGTAGAACTCCTCTTGCAACGCACGTATCGTCAACCACGATAGTCGGCGGTGCGGAGTAAGAACAACAAACTAGAACACAAAACAGAAGTTCCAAAGGGACGAGTGTGAGTGAGTCAATCTAGACCAGGGGTCGGCAACCAAAATAACAAGAAGAGCCATTTCTTTCCAATTCGGTACAAAATTCAGTATTTCAAGAGCCGCAATGCATCTGAGTACATACTGTACATATCGTCAAGAAGCAGCCTGTAAAGAGCCGCATGCGGCTCCGGAGCCGTAGGTTGCCGACCCCTGATCTAGACGATTGTACACTGTGTAACAGTTGTTTTTAGTTCCTGGGTAGTAAGTGTTATTTCGTAATTGCTTATGCCTCAAAAGTAGAGAAGATGGCTATTACTATTCTCCACCAACTTTGCTTTTGTGACCAGGACAGTGATATTTAGAAATTTACCGATTTTCCAAAACATTCCGGATAGATTCAGTGCCGAGTAAACTTGGGAGTAACTTCGAGAACATTCTAGAACTTTCCACTAATATAAATAGGAGCATAAATACAGGGGCATTAAGCCCACCAGTTCAGTTTAGTTCCAGCTGCTTAAGTGGATACATATCTGCATTTTTCTGAGATGGCATCAAGAGGCTGCAAGCATCCGGCAGACGCATGTAGCTATGTCTGTGGCCAATTTATCAAGCAAAGAGCGAAAAAGTACTCTGTGGAAGCATCTGCTAAGATGTGTGAGGCCTACAAGACATATTTCTGCATGCCTGTTGGTGATCAAGACAAATCCTGGCGAGCAATGCAAAAAAACAGTGTCTTCGTCGGACCACAGATAAAGAAGATCCTGGAGTGAAATTAATTTCCCAAGAAGCTCACTAGTAAGGAAAAAGCAGCTTGGGACAGCTTTGACGCAGTGGTTCGTGGCTTCCTGGGCAATCACAAGGTCGAAAACTGTGTGGAGCTGTCTTCTTGGTTCTTTCGGTAAAGTCACGTAGAAGGGAAGTAATAAAATAATACAAATAAAACATAATAAAATAATTCTTACGACGTTTCGGCTACAGAGTCTGACTCTGTCTCCCCGACAGACCTGGTCTTCACCTGAGGACGGCTGCTTGCGTTGTGGCCGAAACGTCGTGAGAATTATTTTATTATGTTTTATTTTTATTCTTTTATTACTTCCCTTCTATGTGACTTTACCGAAAGAACCAAGAAGATGAATCCCTGCAGTCACGAAAGCTTTAAATCGAAAAATAAAACATCTGGATTTTTTCTTTTTCATTAGGACGCTGTCTTTCCGACAGACCTGTTCTTCACCTGAGGACGGCTGCTTGCGTTGTGGCCGAAACGTCGTGAGAATTATTTTATGATGTTTTATTTTTATTATTTTATTATTTCCCTTCTACGTCGTGACTTTACCGAAAGAACCAAGAAGATGAATCCCTGCAGTCACGAAAGAAACTTTAAATCGAAATATGTGGAGCTAGTTGAGACTGGTGAAGAACTACTGCACAATGGGCTGTGGGATGTCCCTCAAACTCCATATCCTTGATGGTCATCTTGATAAATTCAAGGAGAACATGGGGAGCGTACTCGGAGGAGCAAGGCGAACGCTTCCACCAGGATATGCTGGACTTTGAACGCCGCTACCAAGGACAGTATAACGAGACCATGATGGGAGATGACATTTGGGGTCTGATTTGTGAAAGTGAAAAACTACTCACTTATAAATATTTTGTAGTCATGTTTGTATTACTTTAGTATAAATACATGTCAATTTTGATTCATAGGTTGTTTTTTTCTGACTTTGTGTGAACGAAAAGACCCAAATTCGCAAGTTATCTCATTGAAAACAGATACATTTCAAAATATCACCGTCCTGGTCACAAAAACAAAGTTTGTGGAGAATAATCGCCATTTCTATACTCTTCAGCCATAAGCAATTACGAAATAACACTTACTACCCGGTAACAAAAATTGTGTTACAGTGTTATCAAAGTGCCTAGCTCCCCCACTGACTTCCCAACATCGGAAAGGAAGTAAGAGAGCGTTCCAGACGGCTGCGAGGATGATGAGCGGAGTTCGTGTGATGGCGGTGGCTTCTAGCTCGCTGACAAGAAGCCTTCTGCAACATTCACCGAGACCCCGTCGCCCCAGCCACCGCCTCGCGTGTAAAGGCGGCAGTCTTTTATCAGGCGAGTGAACGGGACACCCGATATGGCCGTGTCAACCGGACAGCTGTTGCTGCTGCTGCTGATGATGCAGTAGCAGCCACTTAATGTACAATCAGCTGCTGCTGCTTGCTGCTAATCCTGCCACAGCTTGAGGTTGTGATGCAAGACGCTGCTGCTGCTGATGATGCAGTAGCAACAACTTAATGTACAATCAGCTGCTGCTGCTTGCTGCTAATCCTGCTACAGCTGTGGTTGTGACGCAAGACGCTGCTGCTGTTGATGATGCAGTAGCAACAACTTAATGTACAATCAGCTGCTGCTGCTTGCTGCTAATCCTGCTACAGCTGTGGCTGTGATGCAAGACACTGCTGCTGCTACTGCTGCTACAGCTTGTGGCTGTGATGCAAGACACTGCTGCTGCTACTGTTGCTACAGCTTGTGGCTGTGATGCAAGACACTGCTGCTGCTACTGCTGCTACAGCTTGTGGCTGTGATGCAAGACACTGCTGCTGCTACTGCTGCTACAGCTTGTGGCTGTGATGCAAGACACTGCTGCTGCTACTGCTGCTACAGCTTGTGCTGTGATGCAAGACCTGCTGCTGCTACTGCTGCTACAGCTGTGGATGTGATGCAAGACGCTGCTGCTACTGCTGCTACAGCTGTAGCTGTGATGCAAGACGCTGCTGCTACTGCTGCTACAGCTGTAGCTGTGATGCAAGACGCTGCTGCTAATCCTGCTACAGCTTGAAGTTGTGATGCAAGACACTGCTGCTGCTAATGCTGCTACAGCTTGAGGTTGTGATGCAAGATGCTGCTGCTACTGCTGCTGCTACTGCTGCTACAGCTTGTGGCTGTGATGCAAGACACGGCTGCTGCTAATGCTGATACAGCTTGTGGCTGTGATGCAAGACACGGCTGCTACTACTGCTGCTACAGCTTGTGGCTGTGATGCAAGACGCTGCTGCTGCTACTGCTGCTACAGCTTGTGGCTGTGATGCAAGATGCTACTGCTGCTACAGCTTGTGGCTGTGATGCAAGAGACTGCTGCTGCTGCTGCTGCGACTACAGGGCCCCACTGACTCTCCGAGCCCTCGGCTAAGCGGTCGGCCCTTGGTGCAGGCGGTCGGTGAGCGTCACGCCGCATTTGGCCGCTCGCCGGCGAAAATGTCTTTAAACGCCGGCACACGACGGATTGAGAAACTCAAATCCGTGCGTGGAATGGATTGACACGAAGACAAAGATCCCCCGCCGTGTAGCACTGAAACAGACTGTTGGGGCAAGTGCTGTTAGCGAGCACCTATGAGGGATGGCGCTGGTCAAGAGGGGGTGGGTGGCCAACACCACGCCCGGCCGCCTTTGTCTCCCCAGTGGTGATGTTTAACACACACCGGGTACTCATTTGAGGCCGAGTCGACCTAGGAGAGGGTCAGGACCGATTGAGATAATTGTTGGCCGGTGTTGGCCGTGAACGGGCATCAAACTCTAGTCGCCGGGTTCGTAGCGCAGCGTAGCGCTAACCGCTGCACCACCGCTCCCCACTGGATTGACAGATACACCCACACACCCACCGCACCCACCGCACCCACACACCCACCCACACACACCGCAGACACCCACCACACCCACACACCCACCGCACCCACACACCCACCCACCGCACCCACACACCCACTCACCCAAACAACCCACCCACATACCCACCGCACCCACACACTGCACCCACTGCACCCACGCACCCACACAGCCACACACCCACCCACCGCACCCACACACCCACCGCACCCACACACCCACCGCACCCACACACCCACCGCACCCACCCACTGCACCCACACACCCACCATCCCCACCCACCGCACACACCCACCCACTGCACCCACTGCACCCACGCACCCACACACCCACACACCCACACAGCCACACACCCACCCACTGCACCCACACAGCCACACACCCACCCACTGCACCCACACACCCACACACCCACCGCACCCACACACCCACCCACTGCACCCACACACCCACCATCCCCACCCACCGCACACACCCACCCACCCACCCACACACCCACCCACACACCCACCGCACCCACACACCCACCGCACCCACACACCGACCCACACACCCACCCACTGCACCCACCATCCCCATCCACCGCACACACCCACCCACCCACACACCCACCCACACACCCACCGCACCCACACACCCAACCCACCACACCCACCGCACCGCAGACCCCCCCCGCAACTCAAAGGACGCGTTTGCGTAAATCTCGTGAGCAAGCTAACGGCAAAAAAAAACAATTACGTTACAATAACACGACATCGTCATTAACTTCTGTTTGTTTCAGAGACCACAAAAAAAAGACGTCAAAACGCCGCCGGAAGAAACTATTGGGGCGCGAAGCCCCCACTCTCCTCCTCTCGGTGCTCTCAGCGAGAGAATTACGCGCGAGAGCGTCACACCTCACGGGGCGAGAACAGGAGGAGGAGGCCCTTGGCCTGATGCAAGTGCTCTTCGTTTTGTACCGCCGGCGGTGGCCAGAGGCTCGTCCGAGCGCGGTGACGCGGCGAGCGTTTTCAAAACACCGAGAATCGCCCCCCCCCCCCCCCACTCTCCCACCGCCCCCCAAAAAATATAAATCGTCATTACGAACGTTCCCAACTTTCCCATCGACCGATCGATCGGAGCGGGAAGCCCGTCAACTTGCGTCAGCTCGTCAATGCAGGGAGTTTTCCCAAAGGGTTTTGGTCCGAGTGTCTCTCTCTCGCTCGCTCCGCTCTCAGCTCGCAATCTTGCTCCTCCTTGCGATCATCTCTCTTCGGCGAGCTCCCAAGTTTTCGTCGCGCGTCCGCTAATCCTCCGCTCCTTGCGTTTCAATCCCGTCGCGACAGCTGACGATGGGCGATAAGCATTCTTCGGCAGCGTCATTGGCAGCATCATCATCGATATCATCATCATCATCATCAATATCATCGGCATCGGCGGCATCAGCGACGGTGCCCGTGTTGCACCGTGGCTCCTAACACAGCGAGTTCCACGTTTTTCGTCGCGCCACCGTTAATCCTCCGCTCCTTGCGTTTCAATCTCCTCGCGACGGCTGACGATGGGCGATAAGCGTTCTTCGGCAGCGTCGTCATTGGCAGCATCATCATCGATATCGTCATTATCATTGGCAGCATCATCATCGGCAGCATCGTCATCAGCATCGGCAGCATCATCGGCAGCATCATCGGCAGCATCGCTATCGCAATCATCATCATCGGCAGCATCGTCATCAGCATCAGCATCATCAGCAGCATCGCCATCGGTATCATCATCACCATCATCGGTGGCAGCATCTTCATCAGCGTCATCAGCATCATCATCATCGGCAGCATCGTCATCGGCATCATCATCAGCATCATCATCTGCAGCATCGTCATCAGCGTCATCGGCATCATCATCATCATCGGCATCATCATCAGCGACGGTGGCTGTGCCGCACTTTGCCTCCCAACTCTGCATCGTGGAGGCAGTGAGGAGGGGGGGTGGTGGTGGATCACGCACACGTCAAACCCTCTCCCCGCCCCCCCACCCCCTAACACGCGGGAGCCGAGGTCGCCACATCTCCCGGCTTGGCAGTGAGACGATGGCGGGAGAGGCAAGGGGGGCCCGACGTCCATCTGTGAAGGGGGTTTCATCAGTGTTACGATCCCTCTCCTCGTGCGCGCAGGGGGGGGCCACTCCAGTGTCCTTCCCACGTCAAGAAATGAACACTCGCGTACAGGGACGACAGGGGGCACGGCAGAGGTCGCAACCGGATACCCGATACCCGTACCCTACCCGATACCGGCTACCCGGCGGGTACGGCTACCCGTTTGCGACCCTGGTGCGGCCGGGTACGGGTAGGCCGTGAGTCACTGGTGAGTCACCGTTTGTCACTCATTTCCCAACGTCTTGTCTCTTCTCACAATTCAAGTTCCTAGAATCAACCCACCCACGCCTGCAACATGGCTTCATCCCAGAGGTCGCAATCGGGTACCCGATACCCGTACCCTACCCGTACCCTACCCGATACCCGGCGGTACGGGTAGGGTATGGGTACGACCGGGTACGGGTACGGGTACCGTTTGCGACTCTGGTGCGGCCAGGTACGGGTACGGGTAGGCCGTGAGTCACGGTGAGTAACCGTTTGTCACTCATTTCGGGTACGGGTACGGGTACCCGTTTGCGACCCTGGTGCGGCCGGGTACGGGTACGGGTAAGGAATCAAAACCCGTTTGCGACCTCTGGAGCACGGGCAATTGATGACAGCGCCGGTTTGGCTGCTGCTCTTGCCGCTTTGACCGCCGCCGCCGCTGCTGCTGCTGCGTCCAATTTGGCGTCTGACAATGTTGACACCCCCCTCCATCCCGCCGAGTTCTTGCCGGGGAAAAAAAAAAGGGGCGCGATAAACGCCGGTTATTATTTCATCGCCTCGATGCCGGCAAAAAGGGTCCCCCCCCCCACCACGCGCCCTGCGTGTGTAGTTAGTTGCACAATAACGAGGTTTTAGATTTAAATTTTAATAAAATGGGGGGTGGGGGGGGGGGCGTGATGGTGGCTAGGAAATATTAACTACCTCGCCTGGTACGCAAGGGGTCCGTGGGTTTGATTCCGACCCTGACGCCTGCTGCTGCATATTTGGAGTTTGCGTGTCTCTCTCTCTCATCATCATCACGGTGGCTAGGAGATGTTAACTACCACGCCTGATATACAGGAGGTCGTGGCTTTGATCTCGACCCTGACGCCTGCTGCTGTACATTTGGAGTTTGCGTGTCTCACTCTCTCTGTGTTGGCGTGGATTTTTCTTCGGGTCCTCCGGTCTTTTACCCCCTCCACATTTATAAACTCGCGTTCAGAATATTTGATTGCTGCTATAAATGTCCATGCGGTGACGATGATGATAATGATGATGATGATAATGATGATGATGATAATGATGATGTTAATGATGATGATGATGATAATAAGCAACTCCGTTATCATTTGTGAGAGCCAGGTCGCTTTTGATAAATGGCTACATAGTAGGTCAGTTGGGCCTTACCTGGTAAAATGTATTTTTGTTTTGTTTAGTTAGTTGCAGTTCAGTTCATTCATATTATTCTGACGCGGCCGGGTTGCTCGGAGGTCAAGCGACTCAGAGCCGGTAACCGCTGAGGACCTGGGGGTTCGAATCCGGGTCACGGTCGCCGAGTTGCGATTAAAAACTCGGTTCCTCAAGCGTCGCGAGCTAAACGGTGTCATCTCGGTCGACGTTGACCGAGCGATTAAAAGACGTGCCGCTAAAATGTTCAGACGTTAGCTCTCTGTGACATCCGCTTCCGTGGGTCGTTCTGTGCGTGGACCGGAGCGTCACTTGAAGGAGATCTCAGACGTTAGCTCTGTGATATCCGCTTCTGCGGGTCGTTCTGTGCGTGGACCGGAGCGTCACTTGAAGGAGATCTCAGACGTTAGCTCTGTGATATCCGCTTCTGCGGGTCGTTCTGTGCGTGGACCGGAGCGTCACTTGAAGGAGATCTCAGACGTTAGCTCTGTGATATCCGCTTCTGCGGGTCGTTCTGTGCGTGGACCGGAGCGTCACTTGAAGGAGATCTCAGAGGTTAGCTCTGTGATATCCGCTTCTGCGGGTCGTTCTGTGCGTGGACCGGAGCGTCACTTGAAGGGGAACTCAGAGGGAGTTCTGTGATATCCGCTTCTGCGGGTCGTTCTGTGCGTGGACCGGAGCGTCACTTGAAGGAGATCTCAGAGGGAGCTCTGTAATATCCGCTTCTGCGGGCCGTTTTCCAACGCACTAATCGGCGAGAGAGGGTCTGCACGGAGGATATTTGTCGCGACGACGCGACTTCGACAGCGGAGCCGGGGATAGAGTGTGAACGAAAGTTACCGATGTGAAAAAAATGAGATAAATTAATTCGTTAAATTATTTTTGCTCGGCTTTGCGGTTCAGTGCGTATACCTCTCAATAAAACAATCGATCAACGAAGCTTGTTTAAATGTTCCTGCTATTGAAGCTTCTGTCGCTGATGATGGTGATGATGAAGCTTTCCGCTGATGCTGCTGCTGCTGATGATGATGTTGAATCTGCTACAGCTGCAGCTCGTTATGATTAAGTTTCTGCTGACAATGATGCTTCTTATAATGCTGATGATGCTGGAGATGAAGCTGCTGCTGCTGTTGTTGCTGATGATGATGATGCTGCTGATGATGCTGCAGGTAAGAAGTTAGATTTTTAACAGCATTACTGAACCTTCTCCAAACATCTCTGTCAATATAAGTTCTTCCAGTTGCTGCTGATAATGAAATCTCCAGCTGTTGCTGCAGATACTACATCTACTGCTGCTGCTGCTGCTACTGCAGCCGTAGCTGCTGCTGCTGCAGCTGTAAGCCAGCGCTCGCTTGGTACAGCGTTACTACAAATCTTCTCCCACCATCTCCGTCGCACGATCATCATCTTCCTGCTGATGCTGCTGGTGTTGTTGAACAACATCATCATGAAGCTGATGCTGCTGCTGCAGCTGCTGCTGCAGCTGCTGTTGATCATGCTGTTGCTGATCGTTCTGCTGCTGATCATGCTGTTGATAAACTACCTCCTCCTGCTCTTCCTGCTGCTGCTGCTGCTCCTGATGATGCTGCTGCAGCTGCTGCTGCTGATAATGCAACTCCAACTGCTGCTGCTGCTGCTGCTCCTGGTACTGCTGTTGCTGTAGCTCATACAGTTCGTGCTGCTGCTGCTGCTCATGGGATTGCTGCTGTTGCTGGTGCAGCTGCTGCTGCTGTTGCTGCGGGTAGAAGCTGGAGGCCTGCACGTGACGCAGTGCCTCTTGCACGTGCATGTTGAGCTGCATGAGGTTGGCGCAGGCGAGGTGAGCCGGGTCACCGGGCGACGCTGCCGATACCGCCGAAGACGACGACGCCGGCGACGCCGACACCGGCGCCAGCGCAAAGGCTCCGGCCTGGCCCAGCGTGGCGTGGCGGAAGCGCATGCCGAGCAGCGTCACCACCTCGTCGTCGTCCGGAGCGCCGAACACGTCGGCAGGCCACGTGGCCCTGCACACGCGCACAGAGACACACACGGTCAGGGGAGACGTGGTGGTGGTGGTGGAGGAAGTAGTTGTGGTGGTGGTGGAGGTGGTGGTAGAGGTGGTGGTGGAGGTGGTGGTAGAGGGGGGGACGTGGTGGTGGTGATGGAGGAAGTAGTTGTGGTGGTGATGGAGGTAATGGTGGTGGTAGAGGATGTGGTGTAGGAGGTGGTGGTGGAGAGGTGGTGGTGGTGGTGGTGATGAAGGAGGTGGTGCTGGCCGCGGTGGTGGTGGCGCTGGTGGAGGAGGAGGGGGAGGATGTGGAGGTGACGCTGGACAAGGTGGTGGTGCAGGAGGTGGTGGTTGGTGGTGGTGGTTGGTGGTGGTTGGTGGTGGCGGTGATGAAGGAGGTGGTGGTGGTAGATGTGGAGGTGGTGGTGGTAGATGTGGAGGTGGTGGTTCTGATGAAGAAGGTGGTGGTAGATGTAGATGTGGTGGTGGTAGTAGATGTGGAGGTGGTGGTAGATGTAGACGTGGTGGTGGTTCTGATGAAGGAGGTGCTAGCTGCGAAGGTGGCGGCGGCGCTGGCGGTGGGAAACCTGGAGATCTTGAGCTGCAGGAGGGCCGCGTAGAGCTCGCGGTTGCGCAGAGAGTCGAGCAGCGCCACCACCGCGTCCTCGGGGCACAGCACCGGCTGTGCCGCCAGGCGCGCAAGCGTGGCGCCGTCAGCCGCGTCCGCAGCCACCGCGGCGACGCGCAGGCCGCAGTGGAGCTCCGCCAGCTCCGTGGACACGTCCGTGAGCTGTGGGGTGAGGAGGTGGGGGGGTTAGGTGGGGGGGTGAGGAGGTGTGGGGGAAGAGATACTCACACAGAGACTCATAGAGACTCACAAACTCATAGAGACCCACAGACTCACACAGAGACCCATAGACTCACACAGAGACCCACAGACTCACACAGAGACCCATAGACTCACACAGAGACCCATAGACTCACACAGAGACCCACAGACTCACACAGAGACCCGCAGACTCACACAGAGATACGCAGGCTCACACAGAGACCCATAGACTCACACAGAGACCCACAGACTCACACAGAGACCCACAGACTCACACAGAGACCCACATACTCACACAGAGACCCACAGACTCACACAGAGACCCACAGACTCACACAGAGACCCACAGAGACTCACAGACACACACAGAGACTCACAGACTTATAGAGACCCACAGACTCACACAGACTCACACAGAGACACACAGACTCACACTCTCTGCAACAAGCCCCCGGGGCGATACAAACAAAGCGGCAGGCTCGCTTAATGGAAGGGCTTGACCAGCTCGTCGCGTGTCACACGCCCCCCACTACGCTGCCTTGGGAGACTCAGCCACATTAACCACAGTCCACTTGGGTGGGGGTGGGTGGGTGAGTGGGTGGGTGGGTGAGTGGGTGGGTGGGTGAGTGGGTGGGTGAGTCGGTGGGTGGGTGGGTGGGTAGGGGGGTGTGTGGGTGAGTGGGTGGGTGAGTGAGTGGGTGAGTAGGTGGGTGGGTGAGTGGGTGGGTGAGTGAGTGGGTGGGTGAGTGAGTGAGTTAGTGGGTGAGTGAGTGGGTGAGTGAGTGGGTGGGTGAGTGAGTGGGTGGGTGAGTGAATGGGTGGGTGAGTGAGTGAGTGGGTGGGTGAGTGGGTGGGTGGGTGGGTGAGTGAGTGAGTGAGTGGGTGGGTGAGTGAGTGGGTGGGTGAGTGAGTGGGTGAGTGGGTAGGTGAGTGAGTGAGTGGGTGGGGGGGTGAGTGAGTGAGTGGGTGGGTGAGTGAGTGGGTGGGTGAGTGGGTGAGTGGGTAGGTAAGTGAGTGGGTGGGGGGTGAGTGGGTGAGTGGGTGAGTGAGTGGGTGAGTGAGTGGGTGGGTGGGTGAGTGAGTGAGTGGGTGAGTGAATGGGTAGGTGAGTGAGTGGGTGGGGGGTGAGTGAGTGAGTGAGTGGGTGAGTGAGTGAGTGGGTGGGTGGGTGGGTGAGTGAGTGGGTAGGTGGGTTGGTGAGTGGGTGGGTGAGTGAGTGGGTGGGGGGTGAGTGAGTGAGTGGGTGGGTCAGTGGGTGGGTGAGTGAGTGGGTGAGTGAGTGAGTGGGTAGGTGAGTGAGTGGGTGGGGGGTGAGTGAGTGGGTGAGTGAGTGGGTGGGTGGGTGAGTGGGTGGTTGAGTGGGTGGGTGGGTGAGTGAGTGGGTGGTAAGTCTGCGGGTTTAAAGGGATGACGCATGCACAGGACAGCCCCGAGGCCACCCGTCTTGAGACTAAACCGCCGTGTCACGCGCACAATGGAGCTCTCTCCTCCCTTGATTCCTTGAGATCCCCCCCCGAGGCTGCCACTTACTGCCTTGCGCTCATCCCTCCTCCCCACTCCATCCCATCTCCCCCATACCAAACCCTCCCCCGTCCTGTCCTCCCTGTCCCGTACCGTCTCATCCCTGTCCCTCGGGGCATCCTGCCACCGGGGGCGCCCCTAGGCTAGACGACGCAGCAGCAGCAGCAACATCGCCACCCTGCTGGCAGACTGACGCACAGGGACAGCTGCCACCGGGGGCGCCCCTAGGCTAGACGAGAGTGTGCGGGTGGTGCACGGGACGGTGAGCGCGTGGCACAGACCGCGGAGGAATCGACGCGTGACGTTCACGGTGAACGTGGTGGCAGTCGTCCCCGGTAGGAGTTACACGGCAGTTGTTTGCGTTTGCCTTTTAGTTTGTTGACCTCCCCCCCCACCCCTCTCCACGCCCAGTCCCCGCCGCCACCACCCTCTAGCTAGGTCGCCTTTGTCTTCTTGGTTCTTTCGGTAAAGTCACGTAGAAGGGAAATAATAAAATAATAAAAATGAAACATTTTTATTATTTTATTAAAATAAATTATTTATAGTGTTTTTTTTAATTACATGTTTTATTTTTATTATTTTATTATTTCCCTTCTACGTGACTTTACCGAAAGAACCAAGGAGATGAATCCCTGCAGTCACGAAAGAAGCTTTAAATTCGAAATTTAGGTCGCCTTTGTATGGCGCGAAAGAAGTTTCGACACGCGCACGAGCCCACAGCGGCCGCCGTTGCAGTCGCACGCAGCTCGTGCGTAAGCGCTAGCGAGCGAGCGAGCGCGTAATCACTAGCTAGCGAGTGCGTGCGTAAGCACTAGCTAGCTAGCAAGCGAACCAGCGCGTGCGTAAGCGTTGTCCGCCTATTCCTCTGGGGGGGGGGGGGGGCGGGGAAATTACGACGCCGAGATCGTGTTACGCATCTCGGCAGGCCCCCCCCCCCCCCCCCCCCCCCCCCCCGAAGGAAATGACGCAAGCTAACGAGGTTGCGGCTCCGGCCCTAAACGGGACTGTCCAGGTAATGACATTACGGCCAGGGCGGTCCTGTTTCCCGTCAGCGTTGACTCGACGGGACAGGCGTAGGGCGGCGGCGGCGGGGATTACAAATAGAAACCGCAAAAAAAAAACCAAAGAGCAGTTGTCTTGGGGCTCGTGCGTTTCGCGGCCCCGTAGAGACAGTGGTGGAAATTCCACATTCCTACGGGGCGGGTGGGACGAGTCTCTATCCGTAGGTCGAGCCCAGATGGTGGTTCTCGGTCGACCCGCGATAGCGGAGTCGGCGGTTGTGATGGTGGCGGCGATCGTGGCCATTGCGGTAGCGGTGGTGGTGTTGTGGTGGTGGTGGTAGTAGTAATAGTGGTGGTGGCAGTGACTGTGACAGTGGTGATTGTGGTGGCGGTGATGATGGTTGGTGGCAGTGATCGTGGTGGTGGTGATTTTAGTGGGTGGCGGTGATTGTGGTGGTGGCGGTGGTGGTGGTGGCGGTGATTGTGGTGGTGGTGGCGGTGATTGTGGTGGTGATTGTGGTGGTGGTGGCGGTGATTGTGGTGGCGGTGGCGATGATTGTGGTGGTGATTGTGGTGATTGTGATTTTAGTGGGTGGCGGTAATTGTGGTGGTGGTGGCCGTGATTGTGACTGTGGCATTGATGGTGGCAGTGATTGTGATGGGTGGTTGCAGAGATCGTGGTGGCAGTGATTGTTGGTGGTTGCAGTGATTGTGATCGCAGTGATTGCGGTGGCGGCGATTGTGATGGTGGTGCTGTCGCGGTCATTGTGACGATGGTGGTGGTGGTGGTGGCGGTGGTGGTGGTGCAGGCGGTGGTGGCGGTGGTGGTGGTGGCGGTGGTGCAGGCGGTGGTGGTGGTGGTGGCGGTGGTGGTGGTGGTGCAGGCGGCGGTGGTGGTGGCGGTGGTGCAGGCGGTGGTGGTGGCGGTGCAGGCGGTGGTGGCAGTGGCGGTGGTGGTGCAGGCGGTGCGCGCGCGCGTGGCGACAGCTCACCGTGGGGTTGGAGCGTAGCACCTCAAGGCTGCCCGTCAGTTTGGCGTAACACTGAAAAAGCAGCAAAAACTGGAAGTGGAGTTTGTACAGCCTTCGGCACAACTCCATTTGCTGGGGGGAGGGGGGGGGCCGGGATGGGAGAGGGGTGGGGGTGGGACGGGGGAGAGGAGAGAAGCCGCGTGAGGAACAGCTCCAACGTTGGCGGACGAGAGATTTTATTAAAAACGCGCCCGGTTCACCGCTGACACACGCATCGATGGGCTGGGGGGGGAGGGTTTTGCCCAGATTATTAATTTTTTGCCCGCTGCTATCAAAATGAAGCATCTGGAAAGGGGTAAAAGCCCAACCACAACCCCCCCCCCCCCTTTTGATCGTTCGCTCACCAAAAAATTTGCTACGAAATTTTTTATTTTCTTGGTTCTTTCGGTAATGTCACGTAGAATGGAAATAATAAAACAATAAAAATAAAACATTATAAAATATTTTATTGTGGTTTTTCTTGGTTCTTTCGGTAAAGTCACGTAAAATGGAAATAATAAAGTAATAAAAATAAAACATAATAAAATATTGTATTATGTAGATTTTTATTATTTTATTATTTCCATTCTATAATAAAATATTTTATTATGTTTTATTTTTACCAAAAGAACCAAGAAGATGAATATCTGCAGTCACCAAAGCTTTAAATCGAAATAAAATACAATTCTCACAATTGTATTTTATTATGTTTGAGAATTGTATTTTATTATGTTTTATTTTAGTATTTTATTATGTTTTATTATTTTACTATTTTATTATTTCCCTTCTACGTGACTTTACCGAAAGAACCAAGAAGATGAATCCCTGCAGTCACGAAAGAAGCTTGAAATCGAAAGACACCATCTTAGCTGTGATGGTCCCACCTGATGACAGAGACTTGTGTTGCCTCCGAAACGTCGTGATTTTTATTTAATTTCTATTATTTTTTCTAGTATTTTTAGTATTTATTTTATTTTTTATCTACGTGACTTTACCGAAACAACCTAAGGATACGACACACCGTAGACGACACCGTGGATGACACCCGCCGCATCGCTGCGCACAGCACGTCACCGTCACGCTGTGCACCGTTCGACATCGCCGCCACGCCGTATACCACACAACACCGTGACGCTGTACACAACACCGCCACGCTGTATACCACACATCGTCACACTGTATACCGCACAACACTGTGACGCTGTACACATCACCGCCACGCTGTACACAACACCGCCACGCCGTATACCACACAACACTGTGACGCTGTATACCACACATCGTCACACTGTACACAACACCGCCACGTTGTATACCACACAACACAGTCACGCTGTACACCACACATCACCGTCACGCTGTATACCACACAACACCGTGACGCTGTACACAACACCGCCACGCCGTATACCACACAACACCGTCACGCTGTACACCACACATCACCGTCACGCTGTATACCACACAACACCGCCACGTTGTATACCACACAACACCGTGACGCTGTATACCACACAACACCGTCACGCTGTATACCACACAACACCGTCACGCTGTACACAACACAGTCACGCTGTATACCACACAACACCGTCACGCTGTATACCACACAACACCGTCACGCTGTACACAACACAGTCACGCTGTATACCACACAACACCGTCACGCTGTACACCACACAACACCGTCGTTCCCGCGGCGCAAGGCGGTCGTTCACAGAGGGAGACGCTGCGGCAGCTTCCGCAGTAGCGGTGGCGATGCTGCTGCCGCCGCTGCTGTGTGGTCTAGCCTAGGGGCACCCCCAGCGGCAGCTGTCCCAGTGCGGCACACATGGCTGTCATCCCGGAGCAAGGCGCCGCTGTGTTTCACAACACACGGGCTGCGGTAGTTTCCGCAGTATCGGTGGCGATGCTGGTGGTCTAGCCTAGGGGCACCCCCAGCGGCAGCTGCCCCAGTGCGGCACAAAAGGCTGCCATCACGGGCTGCGGTGGGGTTTCCGCGGTGAAGGGGACGACGATGATGTTGCCACGCCAACCGAGTGACCTGCGACCTCCAAGCGTCGTGATTTTCTCCGGCGTCGGGGACGTTTTTGCGCGTTTGTTTTTGGGCCCGATAGCGGCTCCATCGTACGACGGGCATTTTACTTCGGCTACGGGAGGAGGAAAAACCGGAGCACCCGGAGGAAAGCCATGCAGAACAGCGGGAGAACATACAGCCTACACACAGATAGGAAAAGCGGCGGGGGGGGGGGGGGGGTTTGCGGGAGGTCAATTGTGAAAGGAGGGGGAGAGGCACAGTAGAATCATCCGTACTTACTGCTAGCGATTCCAAGTTCTTAGCACGAGCGTAAGAAGTAAACAAGAAGGGGGGGGTGAGGGGGGGTGGGAAGGAACGGAGAGAGAGGACAGACAGAGAGAGAGAGGATAAGGAATTGAGAGAAGAAAAGAACGAGAGAATGAGTGAGCGAGCGAGTCGGGGCCATTCGGCCAAACATCGGGCAGTGCTGCGGAAACGGACTGCGAGCAATTAGCCGATCACGAGTGGTCGTTAGCAGAGGTCGCAATCGGGTACCCGATACCCGTACCCTACCCGATACCCGTACCCTACCCGATACCCGTACCCTACCCGATACCCGTACCCTACCCGGCTACCCTACCCGATACCCGTACCCTACCCGATACCCGTACCCTACCCGATACCCGTACCCTACCCGGCTACCCTACCCGATACCCGTACCCTACCCGATACCCGGCTACCCGTACCCGGCCGGGTACGGGTAGGCCGTGAGTCACTGGTGAGTAACCGTTTGTCACTCATTTCGGGTAGGGTACGGGTAGGATACGGCTACCTGTACCCGGCCGGGTATCGGGTACCCATTTGCGACCCTGGTGCGGCCGGGTACGGGTAAGGTATCAAAACCCGTTTGCGACCTCTGGTCGTTAGTCAATCAAACAAAGGGGGGGGGGGGTGGCGTGTTTCACACGAGGACGTGCTCACCATGAGGCTCTCCGAAGAATCGACGTGGCGATTAACCCTTCGACAAATCGGTGACCATCTTCTTGGTTCACTCGGTAAAGTCACGTAGAAGGGAAGTAATCAAAATATAAAAATAAAATAGCAGTCCTCAGGTGAAGACGGCTGCTTGCGTTGTGGCCGAAACGTCGTAAGAATTGTATTTTATTGTGTTTTATTTTTATTATTTTATTACTTCCCTTCTACGTGACTTTACCGAAAGAACCAAGAAGATGAATCCCTGCAGTCACGAAAGCTTTAAATCTAAAAATAAAACATCTGGATTTTTTATTTTTCATTCGGACGCTGTCCCCCCGACAGACCTGTTCTTCACCTGAGGACGGCTGCTTGCGTTGTGGCCGAAACGTCGTGAGAATTATTTTATTATGTTTTATTTTTATTATTTTTATTACTTCCCTTCTACATGGTGACTTTACCGAAAGAACCAAGAAGATGAATCCCTGCAGTCACGAAAGAAGCTTTAAATCGAAATTTAAATCGGTGACCCTTGACAGGTGCCTGTCGCATCGACCGTGAACGGAATCTAACGCGATGGGAACACCTCGATCCAGGTTCCGCAAGACCACACAATGGGGCTGGGTCACACGCCCCACTTTTGATTATTATTATACGGGCAAAACGCCCATCGATTAATTTTCGCCGGGTGTCCGATTTTACCGCGTGACAGCCCCAAATCCCGGAAAACAGATCGACGGAGGAGCCATTAACGTCATTGAAAGGCAAGACGGGACGGAAACGCTGCGCATTGCAGTGACGCACGCGCGTGCCACTGCGATGCGTGGGTCATGTAAAACACGCGTGCGTCATGTAAAACACACGTGCGTCATGTGCGTGTGGCCAACGCCAACGCTAACCCGATCCTAAACCTTAACCCAATTCTAAACCCGAACCCGATCCTAAACCTTAACCCGATCCTAAACCCGAACCCAATTCTAAACCTTAACCCGATCCTAAACCCGAACCCAATTCGAAACCTTAACCCGATCCTAAACCCGAACCCAATCCTAAACCTTAACCCGATCCTAAAACTTAACCCGATCCTAAACCCGAACCCAATTCGAAATCCTAACCCAATCCTAAACACTAACCCAATCCTAAACACTAACCCAATCCTAAACCCTAACCAAATCCTAAACCTTAACCCAATGTTGATAGTGAGCCAACACAAACTCTAACCCAATCCCAAATCTTAACGCAATCACAAACCCCGACACAGTCTTAACCCAAACCCAATACTCACCCCGAACCCAATCCGAACCTTTACTCAACGCTAACCCCGAACCCAATACGAACCATGACCCCAAAGAAAAGTAGAGCTGGTTAAATTTCGATTTAAAGCTTCTTTCGTGACTGCAGGGATTCATCTTCTTGGTTCTTTCGGTAAAGCCACGTAGAAGGGAAGTAATAAAATCGAGAAGACAAGAGTCAGACTCTGTCTTCTCCACCTGAGGACGGCTGCTTGCGTTGTGGCCGAAACGTCGTGAGAATAATTTTTTATTATGTTTGATTTTTATTATTGTATTATTTCCCTTCTACGTGACTTTACCGAAAGAACCAAGAAGATGAAAGTAGAGCTACTAAGTCAGTCCCAGACCCGGACTCGAACCCACGCCCTCCCCAGACCACGAGCGAAGCCCCCTAACCACAGAGAGAGACAAAGCGAGCGAGAGACGCTACAGTAAGGTCCCACAACCCGCAAACCGCAACGCTGACCCACCCTGACATCCAGCCAGGGGCTCCCCCACACACCCGACCCTCTAAGCAAACGCGCCGTTTCCTCAACGTGGAATCGAATAAGCGGACCGCAGAGACGACGCAGCAGGAGGACATTGACAGCTCCTTCACGGAATTCCCCTTTGACCCCGCACGTTGAATGGCACAAAGATGTGAATGATTATCATTTAGTTCGATCGGTGTTTCCGATATTGCAGTCACAATAATAACAATAATGTACATACAGTCGGTGTTGCCGCTATGGTAACAATAATGTATAGACATTCGGCGTTACTGCTATGTTAACAACAGCAACAATGATGTACATACAGTCGGTGTTGCCGCTATGGTAACAATAATGTATAGACATTCGGTGTTACTGCTATGTTAACAACAACAGCAACAATGATGTACATACAGTCGGTGTTACCGCTATGGTAACAATGATGTATAGACATTCGGTGTTACTGCTATGTTAACAACAACAGCAACAATGATGTACATACAGTCGGTGTTGCCGCTATGGTAACAATGATGTATAGACATTCGGTGTTACTGCTATGTTAACAACAACAGCAACAATGATGTACATACAGTCGGTGTTGCCGCTATGGTAACAATGATGTATAGACATTCGGTGTTACTGCTATGTTAACAACAACAATGATGTACATACAGTCGGTGTTGCCGCTATGGTAACAATAATGTATAGACATTCGGTGTTACTGCTATGTTAACAACAACAGCAACAATGATGTACATACAGTCGGTGTTGCTGCTATGGTAACAATGATGTCTAGACATTCGGTGTTACTGCTATGCTAACAACAACAGCAACAATGATGTACATACAGTCGGTGTTGCCGCTATGGTAACAATGATGTATAGACATTCGGTGTTACTGCTATGTTAACAACAACAGCAACAATGATGTACATACATGCTGTATTGCCGCTATCATTCCTACAGCAACAAGGCTATCATGGACGTAGCAAGGCTTGAACCCAGCAACTTAGCGGTCCCGGTTCAGTGTCTCCGACACGACCATTGTGAACCCCTTGAGAGAGACACACAAAGCCCCAGGGCTTGAACCCAGTAACTTAGCGGTACCGGTTCAGTGTCTCCGACACGACCATTATGAACCCCTTGAAAGAGACAGAGACGCACACACAAAGCCGCAGGGCTTGAACCCAGCACCTTAGCGGTTCCGTTTCAGTGTCTCCGACACGTCGATTTTAAATTCCCCCCCAACCCACCCACCCCGACACGGCCAGGTCTCGAACCCAGGTCCCTTTGTATTAACGGTAGGCCGTCAGCTGCTAGCGCGCGTCTCACACACACACACTCCCACCACCCCCCCCAAAGGGGTTAAACAGCCCGAGACGGATTCTGTCGGCCATAAATATCCCGGCCGATCGATAAACCCGAAGCTCATCTCTCGGAGTGGTGCGCCACCCCCCCACCCACCAACCCCCCCCCCACCAACCCACCCCCACCACAATCCCCCACCTCAGCCCCCGCCGCCCCCAGCTGATTAAATGAAAGGCTAATGTAATTTCCCTCCCCCGCGCCAGGCTGGCCCCAGAGAGAGCCACAGCACGTTGAGGCCCGTGCCCTAGGAAACCGAGGAGCAGCGTCAGCTCAGCCGACGAAACGTCGCCCTCGACGCGACGCTGGGCAACCCGCTTTGATCGCAGCTCGTGTCTACGCGGGTCTCCGTTGTGAGTCCGTGGGTGTCTCTGTTGTGAGTCTATAGGTCGCTGTTGTGAGGCCGTGGGTCTCTGTGTGAGTCTATGGGTCTCTGTGCGAGTCTATGGGGCTGTGTGTGAATCTATGGGTCTCTGTTGTGAGTCTATGGGTATTTGATGTGAGTCTGTGAGTCTCTGTGTGAGTCTGTGAGTCTATATGTGAGTCTGCGGGTCTCTGTGTGAGGCTGTGGGTCTCTGTGTGAGTCTGTGGATCTCTGTACGAGTCTGTGGGTCTCTGTGTGAGTCTGTGAGTCTCTGTGTGAGTCTGTGAGTTTCTGTGTGAGTCTGTGAGTCTCTATGTGAGCCTGTGAGTTTATGTGAGTCTGTAGGTTTCTATGTGAGTCTGTGGGTCTCTTTGTGAGTGCGTGGGTCTCTGTGTGAGTCTGTGAGTCTCTCTGTGAGTCTCTCTGTGAGTCTGTGGGTCTCTATGGGTCTCTATGTGAGTCTGTGAGTCTTTATGTGAGTCTGCAGGTCTCTGTGTGGGTCTATGAGACCGAGGTGTAATCGCCGTGGTTGGGGACAAAACCTGGATTGGAACCCAGAGCGGCACCAGCTCAGCGTCTCTGACACGGCCATGAAGAACCACCTACGATTATATCCATGATTATCATAATCGATGTATATATTTACATAAATTAGCATAATTAACATATTTAAATATTTTTCCAATCTTCATAAAAAAAAATTTCTATTAATTTCATAACCAGATAGATACAACAGACACCCGGCCAATTTAGATGATTAATGTTTCACAGATCATCCTCTGCTCTCTCGAGTAGGGGGCGGCACTCATCCGCCCATTGGGGGCAAGGAGCCAGCGTTGTAAATTCCACGTTACTATGGCGGGGGTCCCGGTCTCTCCACGGATCAATCGCCGTTGAACGGTTCCCCAGGGAGGGCAATGACCCTGACCTGGATTTCAACTTATGACCCCGACGATGATTTGGCCGCGGCGGCGATGACGACTTTACAAAGCGACGATTGGTCGTTTGCGGGCGTCAGCTAACAAATTACTCATGAGGGGCGTTCGTACTGCCCATAGACTCAACACTGCCCATAGACTCAACACTGCCCATAGACTCAACACTGCCCATAGACTCATCACTACCCATAGACTCAACACTGCCCATAGACTCAACACTGCCCATAGACTCATCACTACCCATAGACTCAACACTGCCCATAGACTCAACACTGCACATTAGACTCAACACTGCCCATAGACTCAACACTGCCCATAGACTCAACACTGCACATTAGACTCAACACTGCCCATAGACTCAACACTACCCATAGACTCAACACTGCCCATAGACTCATCACTACCCATAGACTCAACACTGCCCATAGACTCAACACTGCACATTAGACTCAACACTGCCCATAGACTCAACACTGCCCATAGACTCAACACTGCCCATAGACTCAACACTGCACATAGACTCAACACTGCCCATAGACTCATCACTACCCATAGACTCAACACTGCCCATAGACTCATCACTACCCATAGACTCAACACTACCCATAGACTCAACACTGCCCACAGACTCATCACTACCCACAGACTCATCACTACCCATAGACTCAACACTACCCATAGACTCAACACTACCCATAGACTCAACACCGCACCATCGACTCAACACTACCCATAGACTCAACACTGCACATAGACTCAACACTGTCCATAGACTCAACACTACCCATAGACTCAACACTACCCATAGACTCAACACTGCCCATAGACTAAACACTGCCCATAGATTTCGATTTAAAGCTTTCGTGACTGCAGGGATTCATCTTCTTGGTTCTTTCGGTAAAGTCACGTAGAAGGGAAGTAATAAAATAATAAAAATAAAACATAATAAAACAATTCTCACGACGTTTCGGCCACAACGCAAGCAGCCGTCCTCAGGTGAAAACCAGGTCCGTCGAGGCGACAGAGTCTGAATGAAACAGCACACGGGCTTGGAGCATATATATAAGCTGGGCGCATATGCAAATTCCTTTGTCAATGCGCCCAGCTTATATATATGCTCCAAGCCCGTGTGCTGTTTCATTCAGACTCTGTCGCCTCGACGGACCTGGTTTTCACCTGAGGACGGCTGCTTGCGTTGTGGCCGAAACGTCGTGAGAATTGTTTTATTATGTTTTATTTTTATTACTTCCCTTCTACGTGACTTTACCGAAAGAACCAAGAAGATGACTGCCCATAGACTCAACACTGCCCATAGACTCAACACTGCACCATAGACTCAGCACTGCCCATAGACTCAGCACTGCCCATAGACTCAACACTGCACCACAGACTCAACACCACACCACAAACTCAACACTGCCCATCGACTCAACACCGCCCCTGTACATGAAGCAGTCCTCCTCCTTCACCTCCTTCCTGTCCCCCTCTCAAAGCCTCACCTCCTGCCCACCATCGCCCATTCCCTTCCTCTTTCCCTCCCCTCGCCCCCTCCACTCCTTCCCATCCCTCCCCCGCTGCCCTTCTGCGTGACCTGGCCACTAATTCCTGTGCCCTTGCACAGGGCTTGAACCCAGCGCCTTAGCGGTACCGGTTCAGTGTCTCCGACACGACCATTGTGAACCCCTTGAGAGACAGAGACACACACGCAAAGCCCCAGGACTTGAACCCAGCGCCTTAGCGGTACCGGTTCAGTGTCTCCGACACGACCATTGTGAACCCCTTGAGAGACAGAGACACACACGCAAAGCCCCAGGGCTTGAACCCAGCGCCTTAGCGGTACCGGTTCAGTGTCTCCGACACAACCATTGTGAACCCCTTGAGAGAGAGAGACACACACGCAAAGCCCCAGGACTTGAACCCAGCACCTTAGCGGTACCGATTCAGTGTCTCCGACACGGCCATTGTGAACCCCTTGCGAGACAGAGACACACACGCAAAGCCCCAGGACTTGAACCCAGCACCTTAGCGGTACCGATTCAGTGTCTCCGACACGGCCATTGTGAACCCCTTGAGAGACAGAGACACACACGCAAAGCCCCAGGACTTGAACCCAGCGCCTTAGCGGTACCGGTTCAGTGTCTCCGACACAACCATTGTGAACCCCTTGAGAGACAGAGACACACACGCAAAGCCCCAGGACTTGAACCCAGCACCTTAGCGGTACCGATTCAGTGTCTCCGACACGGCCATTGTGAACCCCTTGAGAGACAGAGACACACACGCAAAGCCCCAGGACTTGAACCCAGCACCTTAGCGGTACCGATTCAGTGTCTCCGACACGGCCATTGTGAACCCCTTGAGAGACAGAGACACACACGCAAAGCCCCAGGACTTGAACCCAGCACCTTAGCGGTACCGATTCAGTGTCTCCGACACGGCCATTGTGAACCCCTTGAGAGACACACGCAAAGCCCCAGGGCTTGAACCCAGCAACTTTCCCCGCGCTGCCACATACATCATTCTGCTTGTGTCCACCGCCGTTCACAACTGCCGCTGCAGGAGCAGCATTCGAGCCGTCTCGATTGTACCTTCTCCTTGCAGCCGATTGGCTGGCTGGTTATCACGCCGCCCGTCATCTCCTCCGATTGGCCGCAAGCCACGAAGGTTCTCTTGCAGTCGTTGAGCCACTGAGACGGGGTGAGCGGGGGGAGTGGGAGGGGGTGGGCGGCAAAGAAGAAACATTGGTCGTGTGAGAAACCAACGTAGTTCACGTTGCACAGGTGGAGGAAGAGGGGCATCATCGGTGCGTGGCCGATGTTGAGATGTGTCACGGACTTCTGGGTCGGGCCGACACGCGTGTGTATGTTGAGCTTCTTTCGCGCCGTGCGTAGCTGTTTTTTCAATTTTCAGTTTCATTTATTTCAGTCTCATTTATTTGGTATGGCCCTGTGAGCCATTCGGCTCTTGAATCGGATGCAAAAAAAAAAACATGAACAAGAAAACATCTTAAAGTGACTATGCGCAAACAGAAAATCCAGGAAAAAACAGCAAAATCTTCAGAAAAAGCGCCGTACACCAACGCTGTGTGCAAAAATCCTAGTGGGATGCAAGTCAAACAACAAACAAGACAACTTAGATTAAGGCCATCAGTCTAACTCCGTAGTACAACAAACAAACATGGCCAAACCAAAAAACTTTTCGAAATCACCAAAATAAAGCCATTGGCGAGTCACCATAAGTGAGTGGAGTTTGTATGTCAGACCTCTGGTCAGCTGAGTGTGCGAGAGAGGTGTGAGTGGGGGATCGGTGGTGTGGCTCACGGCCAACACCGACGACGATTATCCGAACCGGTCCTGGGCCCCCCCCCCTCTCTATTCCCTAGGTCAACTCAGCCTCAAATGAGCACCTGGTGCAGTGTGTAAACATCGTAACTGGGGAGACAAAGGCGGCCGGGCGTGGTGCTGGCCACGCGCCCCCTCGTGTGCTCGCTAGCTACACTTGCAACAGCAGCAGCAGTAGCAGCAGCAACTGCTGTCCCTCTGACCGTGGAAAACCTGGCAGGACCATCCCGAAATAAGTCTTGGGACTCCGGTGAGACTGTCTCGGGTGAACGAGCGGAATCACAACAACAACAACCACCAGAATCATGAAGAGGCCACGTCAAATGATCTCGCCAAATCTGTGTTATGAGACCCGCTAATGCCATCAGGAATACACCCCCACAACCCCATTATCAATTACCCCTCGTCTCGATGTGAGTCGAGGAGGAGGGGGGAGGGTGAGGAGGGAGGGTGAGGAGGGGGGGTGAAGGGGGGGTGAGGAGGGGGGGTGAGGAGGGGGGTGAGGAGGGGGGTGAGGAGGGGGGTGAGGAGGGAGGGTGAGGAGGGGGGTGAGGAGGGGGGGGTGAGGAGGAAGTGAGGAGGGAGGGTGAGGAGGGGGGGGGGGGGTGAGGAGGGGGTGAGGAGGGAGGGTGAGGAGGGGGTGAGGAGGGGGGGGGGGGGGAGGAGGGGGTGAGGAGGGGTGAGGAGGGGGTGAGGGGGGTGAGGAGGGGGTGAGGAGGGGGGTGAGAAGGGGGGTGAGGAGGGGGTGAGGAGGGGGGTGAGGAGGGGGGGGTGAGGAGGGGGTGAGGAGGGGGTGAGGAGGGAGGGTGAGGAGGGGGGTGAGGGGGGGTGAGGAGGGGGGTGAGGAGGGGGTGAGGAGGGAGGGTGAGGAGGGGGGTGAGGAGGGGGGTGAGGAGGGGGGTGAGGAGGGGGTGAGGAGGGGGGTGAGGAGGGGGGGTGAGGAGGGAGGGTGAGGAGGGAGGGTGAGGAGGGGGGTGAGGAGGGGGGTGAGGAGGGGGTGGGAGGGGGTGAGGAGGGGGGGAGGGGTGAGGAGGGAGGGTGAGGAGGTGAGGAGGGGTGAGGAGGGAGGGTGAGGAGGGAGGGTGAGGAGGGGGGGTGAGGAGGGGGGTGAGGAGGGAGGGCGAGGAGGGGGAATGAGGGGGGGTGAGGAGGGGGTGAGGAGGGGGGGGTGAGGAGGGGGGTGAGGAGGGAGGGTGAGGAGGGAGGGTGAGGAGGGAGGGTGAGGAGGGGGAATGAGGGGGGGGTGAGGAGGGGGGTGAGGAGGGGGGGGTGAGGAGGGGGTGAGGAGGGGGGGATGAAGAGGGGGGGGTGAGGAGGGGGGGTGAGGGAGGGTGAGGAGGGGGGGGTGAGGAGGAGGGGAGTGAGGAGGAGGGGGGGGATGAGGGGGGGGGTGAGGAGGGAGCGATGAGGGGGGGGGTGAGGAGGTGGACGTCTAAATGTTACCGCTGTCACTCCCCCAGCTTGACGGTTTGTCTACAAACACCGCGGCTGCACCACGAGGCACAACCTGTGACAGCCGCGGCTGAGCGTGTGACGTGCCACCACCGGTTATTACCATGAAACTCTCAGGGTCTAGCCGGGAGAGTGACACACACACACACAGAGACGGGGGGGGGCGAGTGAATAAACCCCCTGGCACCCCAACCACCCAACCCCTCCCACGAAAAATAAAAACAGGGACGGCTGTGACAAGGTTGCATCGCGAGAGACGCAGGAGGGCTCGTTTCGGATTCGCGAAATGCCAGCGGTCAACCCGTGGCACCTGCTGGGTCCTGCAATCTCTCATTCACTTGATACAGCTGTCGTGGCTGTGACGGTTCCACCTGAAGACGGAAGCTTGTGTTGCCTCCGAAACGTCGTGATTTTTATTTTATTTTACTTTTATTAATTTTAATGTTTTACCTACGTGACTTGAGCGGAAAAAACCTAAGGATATGCCAGCGGTGACACATTGTGTGTTTGTTTGTTGGCGCTAGCGGTCCGTCAGAAGCCACAGTGCTAGCTCGCTCGGCCCACACATTCATGATTCTTGTCAGCCACTCTTCATTCATTAATTCATTCGTCAAGCCTATCGTCAATCTGTCTGCTCCCCCCCCCCCCCCCACCACGCTTTGCTGATCTGGTGCCGGGCGCCGAATGTTTGGCGGTGGCACCGATGTCATTTATTTATCCATAATCAAGGTGTTTTGTGGTTAGATCGCGTTATTCTTTATAAATGTGTCGTAACCCTCCACACCACCCGGCGCGGCCAATCAGCAAAAAAAGTGTCACGTTGACAAAAGACAAAATAAATTTCGATTTAAAGTTTATTTCGTGACTGCAGGGATTCATATTCTTGGCTCTTTCGGTAAAGTCACGTAGAAGGGAAATAATAAAATAAGAAAAATATAAAACAATAAAAATTCTCACGACGTTTCGATTGCAACACAAGCAATCATCATCAGGTGTGAAATCCACGGCAAGAAAATTAATTTTTTATATGAATATTATTTTATTATTTCCCTTCTACGTGACTTTACCGAAAGAACCGAGAATATAAAAGAAAAATAGTTCACTGCTCTGTCATATGATACTGGATGCAATTACCAGCGAAACGTCGTACGACTCAAAAACTGTAAATCTTGTGGTTTCACTCTTCAACACACCGGTGGGCTAAAGCAGTGAACTATTTTGTATTCTTAGGTTTTCTTCGGTAAAGTCACGTAGGTAAAACATCAAAATTAATAAAAATAATAAAATAAAATAAAAATCACGACGTTTCGGAGGCAACACAAGTCTCCGTCATCAGGTGGGACCGTCACAGCCGGATTAGCTGCATCAAGTGAGACTTGTGTTGCCTCCGAAACGTCGTGATTTTTGTTTTATTTTATTTATTTTTATTAATTTTGATGTTTTACCTACGTGACTTTACCGAATAAACCTAAGAATATGAATCCTTGCAGTCACGAAAGCTTCAAATCTAGAATGAACTATTTTGTCTTTTGTCAACGTGACACTTTTTTACTGATTGGCCGTGTCGGGTGGTGGAGGGTTACGACACATTTATAAATAACGCGATCTAACCCAAACACTTTTATTATGAATAATATTGGTCGCGAAAGCCTTACTACGTGTTAAATGTATGTATCCGTCTGCTCTAGAAAGATTCAAGACCATTTTATTTTTAGGAGTTTCTACACTGGGACACGTTTGGCCAATTCCTCTTTGAGGTCAGGTACGAGTCACAAGAACACAGAGCTTCCTAGCTCTTCGGATTTCTTCAGGATAAATAAACCCGATATTCGGATACGGCCTGCTGAGTTAGGCCCCGGAACGATCTCGTCACGCAGAGCGGCCAGATCGGGGTGCCTGGATGTTAACTACCTCGCCTGGTCTACAGGAGGTCGTGGGTTCGATCCCGACCCTGACGACGCCTGTTGTGTATTTGGGGTTTGCGTGTCTCTCTCTCTCTCCGTGGTGAGATGTTAACTACCTCGCCTGGTCTACAGGAGGTCGTGGGTTTGATCCTGACCCTCACGACGCCTGTTGTGCACCACCTGTGCCCACTACTGTGCCAGGCTAGGTGCAGGAGGTCACGGGGCAGACCCAGCAGGTGCCACGGGTCGACTGAGATGACGACTGGCAGATGCACCACCTGTGCCCCCTATTGTGCCAACTCGCTGCGTTTGAGCCGCCCGGCGCTCCGCTCGTTGTTGCGAGCGTCGCTGCTCCACCCTCCGTTATTGCTGGAGGGCGACTACCTCCAACTTGCCCAGCAGCAGCGTCCTTCACGAGCCTCCTCCTCCCCCACCACCACCAGACACGCATTGTCATGCACATCCATCCTGTCTATCGCATCTTAAAACCAATAAAGTAATATTATTGGCGCTCGGGAAATCTCTTCCGTTTAGCCAAATGAAATATCTCCCGAGATAAAACCCCAGAAATATTGTCAGGAAATAAATCTCGGCGTAGGAATTGGTAATCATCACCACCATCACCCACGCTCTATCCACTGCTGGATGCAGATCAATGTGACGATGTCTCCACCCTGCGTGTGGTCTCGAATCCACGTGTTGTTTCCCCATCCTGTCTCACAGCGTAATTTGAGGTGTGCATCTCTTTTGCATGCTTCTTTGCACGTTCAACACATATATAAGGAATATATTACTGATAGGAACCTCCTGGTTACACCAGCCCACAGGGGATTATTGTGTCCGTCCGTCGTGCAGGGAGGGGCTGGGTGGGGAGGGAGGGGCTGGGTGGGGAGGGGAGGGTGGGGAGGGGCTGGGTGGGGCTGGGTGGGGAGGGAGGGTGGGGAGGGGCTGGGTGGGGAGGGTGGGGAGGGGTGGGGAGGGGAGGGTGGGGCTGGGTGGAGAGGGGAGGGTGGGGAGGGTTGCTGGGTGGGGAGGGTGGGGAGGGGCTGGGTGGGGAGTGTGGGGCTGGGTGGGGGTTGGGAGGGGTGGGGCTGGGTGGCGAGGGGCTGGTCACCCCGTGGTGCCCTTATAAAACTCAACGTTTAACCTACTCACGCCGGCTTGTGCCCGCCCTCACAGTCGGGCATATTTGCGGAATACACCACGCCGCCGTTGACCCTGCAGGCCATTGACCGAGCAACCCAACGTTCCTACCAGCTCCCTCCGCAGGAATGTGTTTCAAGGCTTAAAAAATATATATCTAGTTTATATGTGTGCATGCTATTCGAACATTGAAATGAACGGAGCGTCTGGACTATTGCAATAATGTAAGCTATTGCATCATGCAGGGCTGTCATCAATCAAATTAAAGCAGCGGTCCAAAACCTTTTTGGCGCCAGGATCCCGTTTCGTGGAAGACAATCATTTTTTCACGGACGACGTTTGTTTGTCTACTCATTGTGGCTACTAGGGGTTAGCAGCTTGTGGGCTTACCAACACCGTGACTGACACAAGCACGGGAAAGAGGCACGGACGGAAGTGATCAATAATAAATAACAGGGGCGGGGGGCCACGCGCGGACCAGAGGTCGCAAACGGGTTTTGATTCCTTACCCGTACCTGTACCCGGCCGCACCAGGGTCGCAAACGGGTACCCGTACCCGGCCGTACCCGTACCCTACCCATACCCGGCCGGGTACCTGATTGCGACCTCTGGGATGAAGCCATTTTGCAGGCGATGGTGGGTTGATTCTAGGAACTTGAATTGTGAGAAGAGACAAGACGTTGGGAAATGAGTGACAAACGGTGACTCACCAGTGACTCACGGTCTACCCGTACCCGTACCCGGCCGCACCAGGGTCGCAAACGGGTACCCTTACCAGGCCGGGTACGGGTAGCCGGGTATCGGGTAGGGTACGGGTATCGGGTACCCGGTTGTGAACTCTGCGGTCCGGGGGTTATGGACCCCTGAATTAAAGAGTTATTCAAGTATTCCACTGGCAAAAAAAATCGCTCGAGATGGAGAGAATCTTACTGTAATGGCTAAGGGCAAAATAAACTACGAAACTAAAACTATTTATATTTTTCGATTTAAAGCTTCTTTCGTGACTGCAGGGATTCATCTTCTTGGTTCTTTCGGTAAAGTCACGTAGAAGGGAAGTAATCAAACAATAAAAATAAAACATAATAAAATTCAATTCTCACGACGTTTCGGCCACAACGCAAGCAGCCGTCCTCAGGTGAAGAACAGGTCTGTCGGAAAGACAGCGTCTGAATGAATCACCACCAGGCTTGGCAGCGTATATTTAAGCTGGGTTGGAGGAGGAAGAGCGCCTTGACAAAAGAATTTGCATATCAAGAGTAATTTAGCATATTTATGGAAAATGTAGATATTTTACAAGGTAAGGCTACTCAGCTACATTGTAGCTATTTTTCAGTGACCTGACTTTCACAAACGATACCTCAACGAAGAGGTTTAGCATCACATGGAAATTTATTGGTCGGTCAAAATACTCTTAAGCTCGTGTTTCTAAATGTGGAGGGAAAACCCGAGGACGCGGAGAAAAATCCACGCGACCACGGGGAGAGAGACACTCAAACACAAATATACAGCAGCAGGCGTCAAGGTCGGGATCGAACCCACGACCTCCTGTACACCAGGTGAGGTAGTTAACATCTCACCACGTAGAGAGAGAGACACGCAAACTCCAAATATACAGCAGCAGGCGTCAGGGTCGGGATCGAATCCACGACCTCCTGCAGACCAGGCGAGGTAGTTAATATCTCTCCACGGAGAGAGATAGACACACAAACTCCAAATATACAGCAGGCATCGTCAGGATCGGGGTCGAACCCACGACCTCCTGTACACCAGGCGAGGTAGTTAACATCTCACCACGTAGAGAGAGAGACACGCAAACTCGAAAAATACAGCGTCAGGGTTGGGATCGAACCCACGACCTCCTGTACACCAGGTGAGGTAGTTAACATCTCACCACGGAGAGAGAGAGACACGCAAACTCGAAAAATACAGCAGCAGGCGTCAGGGTCGGGATCGAACCCACGACCTCCTGTATACCAGGCGAGGTAGTTAACATCTCATAGCCACCACGGCGCACAACACAATCATCATGAAGAGTCACCCGTGACCTCTCCGGCCTTATCTACGCGCTGTGAAGAAGGGTCGTTGCCCGAAACGTCGCCTATTATACACTTCTTTTTACGGGAACAAAGACAACGATGCCCCGTATAGCCTGCACAGATTGTTGGGGCAAGAGGCAGTCGCGGTTGTGAGTGTAGAATGAGCCAATGAGCAGCAGGCACGGGGCAGCCGTGCCTGCTGCTCAATCAGCTTCTTTATTTCTTTCGGTAAAGTCACGTAGAATGGAAATAATAAAATAATAAAAATATAATAATTCTCACGACGTTTCGGCCACAACAGACCTGTTCTCCACCTGAGGACGGCTGCTTGCGTTGTGGCCGAAACGTCGTGAGAATTGTATTTTATTATGTTTTATTTTTATTATTTTATTACTTCCCTTCTACGTGACTTTACCGAAAGAACCAAGAAGATGAATCCCTGCAGTCACGAAAGAAGCTTTAAATCGAAATTCAGCCAATCAGCATCAGGCACGACGCAGCCAATGAGTCGCGGTTGTGAGCGTAGGCCGAGCCAACGAGGGATGAGGGCCTTCATACTCTTAGTTCTTTCGGTAAAGTCACCACGTAGGTAAAAAATGAAATTAAAAATTTACAAAAATAAAACATTTCAATTTAAAGCTTTCGTGACTGCAGGGATTCATCTTCTTGGTTCTTTCGGTAAAGTCACGTAGAAGGGAAGAGGGCGGCTGCTTGTGTTGTGGCCGAAACGTCGTGAGAATTATTTCATTATGTTTTATTTTTATTATTTTATTTTTATTAAATAAAACAATAAAATCACGACGTTTCGGATGCAACACAAGTCTCCGTCATCAGGTGGGACCGTCACAGCCAGATCAGCTGCATCAAGGCCTGGTAGAGGGCTGGCAGGGTGCTGTGTGCGCAGGGGGTCACCTGCTGCGTGGCGTCGCGCCTGCTCCCGTACGTGTCCAGGTGTTCCTGTAGCTCCAGGACCCCGAATTTCATCTTCTCCAGGAGGCCGCAGGAAACCAGCTGGCGGCAGAGCGAGAGGGGAGGGGCGGATGAGCGACCGGGGTTTGTCCACGCTTGCGTAGATGGGGGGGGGCGGCGGGGTGAGGGTGGCGGTGAGGGTGAGTGTGGCGGTGAGGGTGAGGGTGGCGGTGAGGGTGAGGGTGGCGGCGAGGGTGAGGGTGGCGGTGAGGGTGAGGGTGAGTGTGGCGGTGAGGGTGAGTGTGGCGGTGAGGGTGAGTGTGGCGGTGAGGGTGAGGGCGAGGGTGGCGGTGAGGGTGAGGGTGGCGGTGAGGGTGAGGGTGGCGGTGAGGGTGAGGGTGGCGGTGAGGGCGAGGGTGGCGGTGAGGGTGAGTGTGGCGGTGAGGGTGGCAGTGAGGGCGAGGGTGGCGGTGAGGGTGAGGGTGAGTGTGGCGGTGAGGGCGAGTGTGGCGGTGAGGGTGAGGGCGAGGGTGGCGGTGAGGGTGAGGGTGGCAGTGAGGGCGAGGGTGGCGGTGAGGGTGAGGGTGGCGGTGAGGGTGAGTGTGGCGGTGAGGGTGAGGGTGGCGGTGAGGGTGAGGGCGGCGGTGAGGGTGAGTGTGGCGGTGAGGGTGAGGGTGGCGGTGAGGGTGAGTGTGGCGGTGAGGGTGAGTGTGGCGGTGAGGGTGAGGGCGGCGGTGAGGGTGGCGGTGAGGGTGAGTGTGGCGGTGAGGGTGAGTGTGGCGGTGAGGGTGAGGGTGAGTGTGGCGGCGAGGGTGAGTGTGGCGGTGAGGGTGAGTGTGGCGGTAAGGGTGAGTGTGGCGGTGAGGGTGAGGGCGGCGGTGAGGGTGGCGGTGAGGGTGAGTGTGGCGGTGAGGGTGAGTGTGGCGGTGAGGGTGAGGGTGAGTGTGGCGGCGAGGGTGAGTGTGGCGGTGAGGGTGAGTGTGGCGGCGGTGAGGGTGAGTGTGGCGGTGGCGGTGAGGGTGGCGGTGAGGGTGGCGGTGAGGGTGAGTGTGGCGGTGGCGGTGAGGGTGAGGGTGAGTGCGGCAGTGAGGGTGAGTGTGGCGGTGAGGGTAAGGGTGGCGGTGAGGGTGAGTGTGGCGGTGAGGGTGAGTGTGGTGGTGAGGGTGAGTGCGGCGGTGAGGGTGAGTGTGGCGGTGAGGGTGAGTGTGGCGGTGAGTGTGGCGGTGAGGGTGAGTGTGGCGGTGAGGGTGAGGGTGGTGGTGAGGGTGAGTATGGCGGTGAGGGTGAGTGTGGCGGTGAGGGTGAGTGTGGTGGTGAGGGGGAGGGTGAGTGCGGCGGTGAGGGTGAGTGCGGCGGTGAGGGTGAGTGCGGCGGTGAGGGTGAGTGTGAGGGTGAGTGCGGCGGTGAGGGTGAGTGTGGCGGTGAGGGTGAGTGTGGCGGTGAGGGTGAGGGCGGCGGTGGTGAGGGTGAGTGTGGCGGTGAGGGTGAGTGTGGCGGTGAGGGTGAGTGTGAGGGTGAGTGTGGCGGTGAGTGTGGCGGTGAGGGTGAGGGCGGCGGTGGTGAGGGTGAGTGTGGCGGTGAGGGTGAGTGTGGCGGTGAGGGTGAGTGTGGCGGTGAGGGTGAGTGTGGCGGTGAGGGTGAGTGTGGCGGTGAGGGTGAGGGTGGCGGTGAGGGTGAGTGTGGCGGTGAGGGTGAGGGTGGCGGTGAGGGTGGCGGTGAGGGTGGCGGTGAGGGTGAGGGTGGCGGTGAGGGTGAGGGTGAGTGTGGCGGCGAGGGTGAGTGTGGCAGTGAGGGTGAGTGTGGCGGTGAGGGTGAGTGTGGCGGTGGTGAGGGTGGCGGTGAGGGTGAGTGTGGCGGTGAGGGTGAGTGTGGCGGTGAGTGTGGCGGTGAGGGTGAGGGCAGCGCACCGTGTCGGCGTCGATGAACACGGTGGGGCACTCGGAGGAGGAGAGCAGCACACATGCGGAGCTCGTGAATCTGGGGCCCATGCCGTGCAGGCCATCGCCCAGGTAGCTGCTGGCGTCGTGCGTCAACGAGCAAAATCCCCGTCGGACGTTCTGCAGGCAGAGGGGAGGATGTGGCAAACGGCGATGGCCGAGTTGCGACGTCGATCCGTGCGACGATTGCGACGATTGCGACGATTGCGAGGGCGACGATTGCGAGGGCGACGATTGCGAGGGTGACGATTGCAACGATTGCGAGGGCGACGATTGCGATTGCGACGATTGCGAGGGCGACAATTGCGACGATTGCGAGGGCGACGATTGCGACGATTGAGAGGGTGAAGATTGCGACGATTGCGAGGGTGACGATTGCGACACTTGCGAGGGCAACGATTACGAGGGTGACGATTGCGAGGGTGACGATTGCGAGGGTGAGGATTGCAAGGATTGCAACGGCGAAAATTGCGAGGGCGACGATTGCGATGATTGCGACGATTGCGAGGGCGACGATTGCGAGGGTGATGAGGGCGACGATTGCGAGGGTGATGATTGCGACGATTGCGAGGGTGACGATTGCGACGGTGACGATTGCGACAAAATTGTAATCGCTAAGAGTTGTGTTTCTGAGAGGACCGCCCCCCCCCCCTCCTTTAAACTAAACTACCAAACAATTGTGTTTGTATTACCAGGTAAGGTCCACTGAGCAGCACAGCTCTTCTGTCCGCTCGACGAGGTGACTCATCGTCGCGTGGAAACTTACAGCGGACAAACACTTTAAACGAACGTCGATTCTAAATGTGGAGAAAACTCCACGCGACCACGGGGAGAGAGACACGCAAACTCCAAATATACAGGGTCGGGGTCAAACCCACGACCTCCTGTATACCAAGTAAGGTAGTTAACAACATCTCACAACCGTGTTGCACCTTTACACCGAGGCATCTCTGCATTTCACGCTTGAAAAGGGGCACCCCCAGTAGCAGCTGCCCCTGTGCGCTAGTCTGCCAGGAGGGTGGCGATGTTTGCTTGTGTGTGGCCTAGCGTAGACGCCACCTCCAGTGGAAGAAGACAATTATATTCAGGAGCCTACATTCATCACGACACATACCACAGTCGTCGTCGTCATCATCACTGAACTTTGCCGAGTGATTATACGAATCTTTGATTTGAAGCTTTCGTGACTGCAAGGATTCATATTCTTAGGTTTTTTCGGTAAAGTCACGTAGGTAAAAAATAAAAATGAATAAAAGTAAAATAAAAATAAAATAAAAATCACGAAGTTTCGGAGGCAACACAAGCTTCCGTCTTCAGGTGGAACCGTCACAGCACGATTGATGTATTGCTGTGACGGTTCCACCTGAAGACGGAAGCTTGTGTTGCCTCCGAAAACGTCGTGATTTTTATTTTATTTTTATTTTACTTTGATCAATTTAAATTTTTTACCTACGTGACTTTACCGAAAAAAAAACCTAAGAACATTATACGAATCGTTTCATCGGCGAGGATTCTATTCGACTCGACGAGGCGGAGTGAGGGGGGGGTGGGTGGGGGGGGGTCGAGATCACCGCACCCGGAAGAGTCCGCAGAACAGCTGGAAGGTGTGGACGGCGCATGTGCCGTCCTGGTCGGATAGCACGCCGGCTGCGTGAAGGCGCCAAGCCTCTTCGGCGCTACCGCCGCTGGGCGGTGGCTGGAACGCGGCCAGGATCGCCGAGAAAAATGGCGACGGCGGTGGTGTCGCGGGTCGGGCCTCCCGCAGGCTTTCCTCCTCCTCCTCCTCCTCCCGCCGCTGCTGCTGATCCGCGTCGTCGGTGGTGACGGTGACGGTGCCGCCGGTGACGCCGATGATGCCGCCGTCACTGACGCTGCCGCTGCTGCTGGGGCGAGAAGGAGGTGACGCGGACGGCGGCGGTGGCGGTGGTTTAAATTTCGATTTAAAGCTTTCGTGACTGCAGGGATTCATCTTCTTGGTTCTTTCGGTAAAGTCACGTAGAAGGGAAGTAATACAATAATAAAGAACCAAGAAGGTGACGGTGGTGTTTCACCGGATGAGAACTCAAAAGACTGGGATGCAGTCCCATTTGCAAGAGTGACCTGGAGTGGTGACGGTGGTGGTGGCGGTCATAGCCGTGACGCAGCGGAAATGACGGTGGTGACGGTGTGGTGGCAGTGTAAGTGACGGTGGTGACGATGCCATTGGTGGTGACGGTGTGATGAGGGTTAGGTGGTGATGAGTGGTGGGGATGGTGGTGGTGATGATGATGGTAATGGTGGTGACGATGACGATGTAGTTTTGGGTGAGTGGTGGGGATGGTGGTGGTGGTGGTGATGATGGTAATGGTGGTGGTGACGATGACGGTGTGGTTTTGGGTGAGTGGTGGGGATGGTGGTGGTGATGATGATGGTAATGGTGGTGACGATGACGATATGGCTTTGGGTGAGTGGTGGGGATGGTGGTGGTGGTGATGATGATGGTAATGGTGGTGGTGACGATGACGATGTGGCTTTGGGTGAGTGGTGGGGATGGTGGTGGTGATGATGATGATGGTAATGGTGGTGGTGACGATGACGATGTAGCTTTGGGTGAGTGGTAGGGATGGTGGTGGTGATGATGATGATGGTAATGGTGGTGGTGACGATGACGATGTGGCTTTGGGTGAGTGGTGGTGGTGATGACGGTGATGACCTAGTGAGCTACGTAGCCCTTTGTCAGAAGCGACCTGCCCACAATTCATCGCTCAACGAAGTGGCTCATCATCATCATTATTATCGCGTGGAAATTTAAAGCGGTAGCCAAATACACGTGACGTTGTTTCTAAATGTGGAGGGAAAAAACGGAGGACCCGCAAAGAAATCCACGCAACTACGGGGAGAGAAAGAGAGACACGCAAACTCCAAATATACAGCAGCAGGCGTCAGGGTCGGGATAGAACCCACGACCTCTTGTAGACCAGGCGAGGTAGTTAACATCTCCTAGCCACCGTGATGATGAGAGAGAGAGACACGCAACTCCAAATATACAGCAGCAGGCGTCAGGGTCGGGATCGAACCCACGACCTCCTGCATACCAGGCGAGGTAGTCAACATCTCCTAGCCACCGCAGCGCCCCCGTATACCGGTGACGTCACCGGTACACCGACCGGCGCGCGCTTCGCCCTCCCACTGTCACCGCTGACAGAACCCAGAATCCCTCACGTCCCCCCAAACAACAAACCTGGACATGGCCGCGTCGTGCGCGTCGTCTTTCTCTTCAGTGTCGGTGAGCACCGCGATGGCGCTGTCGGCGCTCTCCGCCCCTCCACCTCCTCCAGCGTCGTCGTCGGCAGCGATGACGACGACGCCGCCGATGCCGACGATGACGGTGGCTGAAGGCGGCGCCGTGTCCCCGTCGTCCTCGCTCGCCAGCGACTCCACTCCGCGCCCGCCGGGCTCGGCGGACGACAAAGTCTCGGCGGCTCCGGCGTCCTCCTGGCGGAACAAACACGACGGGCGGTTGGCCGGCGGTGGCGTCGGCATCGTCACAAAGCATCGCGGCGGCGGTTTGGTAATGAATGCTGTAAAGAGGGGGCAGCAGTGGTGAGGAGGAGGGGAGCAGTGGTGAGGAGGGGGGGCATTGTGGTGAGGAGGAGGCGGTAGTGGTGAGGAGGGGGGGAGGCAATGGTGAAGAGGAGAGGGCAGTGGTGAGGAGGAGGGGGGGGCGGCAGTGGTGAAGGAGGAGGGGCATTGTGGTTACGATGCGGAGTGAGGGGCGGGCGGTCTGGTGGGGGGTGGTGGTGGTGGCGAGCGGTTGGTAGTGGCGGGGGGGTGGAGAGGAGTGGGTGGGTGGCGGCGGTGGTGGTGGTGGTAGTGGTGATGGGTGGGTGGCGGTGGCGGCGGTGGCGGTGGTGGCGGCGGTGGTGGTGGGCGGTTGGTAGTGGTGGTGGTGGCGGTGGTGGTGGGTGCGCGGCGGAGGTGGTGGTGATAGCGGGCGGTTGGTAGTGGCGGGGGGTGTAGACGAGTGGGTGGGCGGTGGTGGTGGCGGTAGTGGTGGTGGTGGCGGGCGGTTGGTAGTGGCGGCGATGGTGGCGGCGGCGGCGGCGGTGGTGTTGACGGGGCGGGGCGCGCTGGCGTCACCTCTGAAGCGAGCTGCTCTGCGTCGTCTGCGGTGGACACCTCCGCGCTGGGCGTGCCGGTGGTGCCGGTGGCGGGGGTCCCCGTGCCGTTGTGGACCCCCGAGCTGCCCTCCGAGGCTGGGGCGGCCATCGAGTCCACGTGGTTGGCCAGCGACTCCTCCGTTGGCGAGTAGGTGGTGAGCTGCCGCGAGATTACAATCGCAACTTTAGATTTGAAGCTTTCGCGACTGCAAGGATTCATCTTCTTAGGTTTTTTCGGTAAAGTCACATAGAAGGGAAATAATAAACTAATAAAAGTAAAACATAATAAAATACAATTCTCACGACGTTTCGGCCACAACGCAAGCAGCCGTCCTCGGGTGAAGAACAGGTCTGTCGGAAAGACAGCGTCTGAAAGAAACAATTTATTTAATATTTTTCATTCATTCAGACGCTGTCTTCCCGACAGACCTGTCCTTCACCTGAGGACGGCTGCTTGCGTTGTGGCCGAAACGTCGTGAGAATTATTTTATTATGTTTCATTTTTATTATTTTATTATGTCGCTTTGTGAGAATTTTATTATTTTACGATGTTTTATTTTTATTATTTTACTCTTTCCCTTCTACGTCACTTTACCGAAAGAACCAAGAAGACCAGCACTGGTCGTCATCAAGAGAATTTTCCGCACAGTTTAAAAAATTTCCTCTGCACAGACGACGAACGCCTCTGGATTAGGACGTCACCTCTTCATCGCTGGACTCATCAGTCTCCTCCGCGTTGAGCTGTTTCACGCTGCCACCGCCGCCCGTGCCCATGAGCTGACACTCGTGCAGCGAGGGCAACTCCACTTTGTCGATGCTGTCCAGCGAGCGGCGCCGCACGCCCCAGTTGAAGTTGTCCACGCTCTCGCCCTGAGGAGCGGTCGGGGCGTGGGGGGGTAGGGGGGGGGGTGGCGACGATGATGACGCACGCGCAAGCGAGCAGAGAGAGATGAGTAAAAAATAAAAAAAAATTCTGAAAATTTGACGAGGCTTGAGTAATTGCTTTTTAAATCCTTTATATTAAGTTCGCTTGCTTGCTTACGACCGTGCAAATCTTTCGGTCGTTTTTTAACCCACTTCCCGTGATCCAATCGAGCTGACATTTTGCACACAGACTCGTTGTGCGTGACAATTAATGTTCGTGAACATTTTTTTCCCAAAATTTTACACTTTTTAGGACAAAAATATTATATTTAATTACCAATTGCTTAATGGTGCAATGCAATCATCTGACCCATAGGTGGCAGCCATCTCAAGCCAGAGGACGAGAGGACTCTAGCCACCACGCATATAAAGGATTTATAGTGAAAAACTTTGTTTTTACGGGTTATACTTGTTTACCCTTCTATCTGGCAACAAAACCGACACCTTTTTTACAAGGAGTCATGTTTGCATAGACCACAATACCTGCAGTCATAATGCAAACAAAAAACACAACTCTGATAATGTATGCACTGTCCTTGAAGTTGATTGGTCCACACCCGAGACAGCTTTCCTTAGAGCCGAGTCTCACATGGGTTGGACCAGATGACGCCAAAATGCATACATTATCAGAGTTATGTTTTTGTTTGCATTATGACTGCAGGTATTGTGATCTATGCAAACATGACTCCTTGTAAAAAAGGTGTCAGTTTTGTTGCCAGATAGAAGGGTAAAAAAATAAAAAAACAATTATCATATTTTTTACTGGCAAATGAGGTTAAATCGCAACCGTGACCCCAGATTCGAAACCCAGGATCTCAGCGGTTTCAGGCTCTGAGTCTCTTGACCTCTGAGCCACCCGGTCGCATCGGAATAATTAAAGCCCCCCCCCCCCCCCGCATAGCCTTAACAGACTGTAGGAGCAAGTGCTGTTAGCGAGCACCTATGAAGGCCGGCACGGCACACGAGGGGGTGGGTGGCCAGCACCACGCCCGGCAGCCTTTGTCTCCCTCAGTGGCTATGTTTACAAACCACACCAGGTACTCATTTGAGGCCGAGTCGACCTAGGGAAGGCCCAGGACCCATTTAAATATTTCACCACTGTGATTAACAGTGGGCGGGAATCGAACTCGGGTCGCCGGGTTTGTAGCACAGCGCGCTAACCACTGCGCCACCGCTCCCCTCATGCACACACACACACATCGGTATGCATAAGCACGCACACACAGATATACACAGGTACGCACACACAGCAAACGACACATATGCACAGACACGCACACACAGGCACGCACACACAGGCACGCACACACAGGCACGCACACACAGGCACGCAAACACACATGCACATTCACGTGTCCACAAGTACGAAGCGATGAGCACGTGTGCATGTTTGGGAGACATCACACTGCATTACACGCATGTGTATGTGTCTTTGTTTTGGTGTGTGTGCGTATTTGTCTTGGTTTCTGTGTGTCTTTGTATGTGTGTCTGCGCGTATGCGTCTGCGCGTCTGCGTGTGTGTGCGTGTGTGTATTTGTCTTGGTGTCTGTGTGGTTTTGCATGTGTGTCTGCGCGTGTTTGTCTACGTGTGTGTCTGCGTGTGTGTGTGTATTTGTATTGGTGTCTGTGTGGCTTTGTATGTGTGTCTGCGTGTGTGTGTCTGCGTGTGTGTGTGTCTACGTGTGTGTGTGTATTTGTCTTGGTGTCTGTGTGGTTTTGTATGTGTGTCTGCACGTATGTGTCTGCGTGTGTGTGTCTGTGTGTGTGTGTGTTTGTGTGTGTCTGCACGTATGTGTCTGCGTGTGTGTGTGTCTGTGTGTGTGTGCGCGTATGTGTGTGTGTCTGTGTCTGCGTGTGCGTGTGTGAGCGCACAGGCCATCCTTACCAGGAGCTCCTGCGAGGCAAGAGAGCAAAGGAAAGACACAATTCATCAAGGACAAGCCATTCGGAAAACCAGGACCACTGGGTAAATAACCATCATTAGAATTTAGTACCTCTGCTACTAAATTATTGTTCATTGTTCTCATAGCGCAGGCCGACCATCACGAAGCATCACGAAGGAGCAAGGCGCCCTGTGGTCTAGCCTCGGGGCACCCCCGGTGGCATCTGTCCCTGTGTGTCAGTCTGCCAGGAGGGTGGCGATGTTGTTGCTGCAGTGTTGTCTAGCATAGGGGCATACACAGAGGTCGCAAACGGGTTTTGATTCCTTACCCCTCGTACCCGTACCCGGCCGCACCAGGGTCGCAAACGGGTACCCGTACTCGTACCCGGCCGTACCCGTACCCTACCCGTACCCGGCCGGGTACGGGTAGGGTACGGGTATCGGGTACCCGATTGTGACCTCTGGGATGAAGCCATGTTGCAGGCGCGGGTGGGTTGATTCTAGGAACTTGAATTGTGAGAAGAGACAAGACGTTGGGAAATGAGTGACAAACGGTTACTCACCAGTGACTCACGGCCTACCCGTACCCGGCCAGGTACAGGTACCCGTTCCCTACCCGTACCCGTACCCTACCCGAAATGAGTGACAAACGGTGACTCACCAGTGACTCACGGTCTACCCGTACCCGTACCCGGCCGCACCAGAGTCGCAAACGGCTACCCGTACCCGGCCGGGTACGGGTAGCCGGGTATCGGGTACGGGTACCCGGTTGCGACCTCTGGGCATCCCCAAACATGACAACCTTGTTAAACGGACGGCCCACGGTTTAAAACGACGATGGCATTACAACTACGAGCGCATGGGCCCGACCCAAACTATGACCGCGGATAACGGACGGCAAGCAGAAAGCTCCGCTTCAAGGGATGGAACGCGACCGGGAAAACCCCACGTTCACCGTGGAGATGGAACGACGAATCCAGCTCGCGGGGAGAGGTTTTTAAATCCTTTATATTAAGTTCACTTGCTTGCTTGCTTAGGACCGTGCAAATCTTTCGGTCGTTTTTTAACCCACTTCCCGTGATCCAACCAAAATGTTACACTTTTTAGGACAAAAAATTATATTTAATTACCAATTGCTTAATGGTGCCATGCAATCATCTGACCCATAGGTGGCAGCATTCTCAAGCCAGAGGACGAGAGGACTCTAGCCGCCACGCATATAAAGGATTTATAGTGAAAAACTTTGTTTTTTTACGGGTTATACTTGTTTTCTCTCCTTCCTTTCCTTCCTTTCCTTCCTTTCCTTCCCGGCCAACTCTCTCACCTCCGCTTCCTCCAGCTCAACGTCGAGAAAGTCGAAGTCCTTGAAGACGCCGAAATGCTGCTCGCTGAAGGTCTCGTCGAGGTCGGGGTCGCACATGGGCTCCTCGGCGGGCGCCACGAGGCTGGCCTGGTGCTCCGCCATCTCCAGGTCGCCGCTCGACGAGAAGATCACCTGCAGAGGAGACGCCGTCACACCAGATCGCCAAGGTGGGTGGGTGGATGAGTGGGTGGGTGGGTGAGTGAGTGGGTGGGTGAGTGGGTGGGTGGGTTAGTGGGTGGGTGGGTGATTGGGTGGGTGAGTGGGTGAGTAGGTGGGTGGGTTAGTGGGTGGGTGGGTGAGTGGGTTAGTGGTGAGTGGGGGTGGGTGAGTGGGTGGGTGAGTGGGTGGGTGGGTGGGGGAGTGGGTGATTGGGTGGGTGAGTGGGTGGGTGAGTGGGTGGGTGAGTCGGTGAGTGGGTGGGTGGGTTAGTGGGTGGGTGGGTGAGTGGGTGGGTGGGTGAGTGGGTGGGTGAGTGGGTGGGTGGGTGGGTTAGTGGGTGGGTGAGTCGGTGAGTTGGTGAGTGGGTGGGTGAGTGGGTGGGTGGGTTAGTGGGTGGGTGAGTCGGTGAGTTGGTTATTGGGTGGGTTAGTGGGTGAGTGGGTGGGTGGGTGGGTGTGTGGGTGGGTGGGTGGGTTAGTGGGTGAGTGGGTGGGTGGGTGAGTTGGTGGATGGGTGGGTGGGTGATTGGGTGGGTGAGTGAGTGGGTGGGTGGGTGGGGGATTGGGTGGGTGGGTGGGGGATTTGGTGGGTGGGTGATTGGGTGGGTGAGTGAGTGGGTGGGTGAGTGGATTGCTGCGTGGGTGAGCGGATGCATGTGTAATGTCCGTGGGTGAGTGGGTGGGTGGGTGAGCGGATAAGTCGGTGGGTGAATGGGTGGGTAAGTGGGTGAGTGAGTGTCACGTGGCATCTTACCGAAGGGTTCTTGGTCAATCCCACCTCCTGCCCACACAGCGACAACACGTTGCTCAGCTTCTCTCTCGTTCGCCTCTGCGAAAGAGCGACCGCACCGTTTCCGGCATCCCGTCAGAGGTGGGGGAGGCCACGGCGAGATTCCGTGCGCGTGGCAACGAGGGCAAAACCGGCGGGCCGCCCCGGTAAATACTTTTAAATCCTTTATATTAAGTTCGCTTGCTTGCTTGCTTAGGACCGTGCAAATCTTTCGGTCGTTTTTTAACCCACTTCCCGTGATCCAATCGAGCTGACATTTTGCACACAGACTCGTTGTGCGAGACAATTAATGTTCGTGAAAATTTTTGTTCGAAAATGTTACACTTTTTAGGACAGAAATATTATATTTAATTACCAATTGCTTAAGGCTGCCATGCAATCATCTGACCCATAGGTGGTAGCCATCTCAAGCCAGAGGACGAGAGGACTCTAGCCGCCAAGCATATAAAGGATTTAGAGTGAAAAACTTTTTTACGGGTTATACTTGTTTTTTTAATTTTTTTTACACGGGCGGTGACACGGGCCGGATGTTCGCGGTTCGAATCCGGCGACGCGCATCGGCGGGGTGGGATGCAGGGGGGGGGTGATGGGGGGGGAGGTGGGGGGGTCACCTGAGACAGCTGGGGTCGCTTCCAGCTGACGTGGACGAGGGCGGTGGAGTTGGACCCCGACGAGGTGGAGGAGGTGCTCCTAGTCACGGCGATGCCGCACTTGCCCTTGTTCTCCGCGCCGGGGCGCGCCTGCTGGTCCGTCGACTTGCGGCCAATCACCGGCGTCTGTCGGCGCCAGCGTGCGAGGGTTAACGTTACAAGCGAGGGTCACCACGGCGATACTCCGGCGCGCTCTCGTACACCGTGGGCGAGTTGGAGAGCGACCCTCACTAGCCCCAACTCGCCCGCCCGCTCGCTCGCTCGCCCCTCACCAGAGGTCGCAACCGGGTACCCGATACCCGTACCCTACCCGATACCCGTACCCTACCCGATACTCGGCTACCCGTATCTGGCCGGGTACGGGTACCCGTTTGCGACCCTGGTGCGGCCGGGTACGGGTAGGCCGTGAGTCACTGGTGAGTCACCGTTTGTCACTCATTTCCCAACGTCTTGTCTCTTCGTCTTGGTTCTTTCGGTAAAGTCACGTAGAAGGAAAATAATAGAATAATAAAATAAAACATAATAAAATAATATAATAATATTCTCACAATTCAAGTTCCTAGAATCAACCCACCCGCGCCTGCAACATGGCTTCATCCCAGAGGTTGCAATCGGGTACCCGATACCCGTACCCTACCCGATACCCGTACCCGTACCCGATACCCGTACCCTACCCGATACCCGGCCGGGTACGGGTAGGGTACGGCTGGGTACGGGTACCCGTTTGCGACCCTGGTGCGGCCGGGTACGGGTAAGGAATCAAAACCCGTTTGCGACCTCTGCCCCTCACCCGCGCTCACCCGCGCTCACCCGCGCTCACCCGCGCTCACCCGCGCTCACCCGCAGCACCGCTCACCTCCGAGATGTCGAAGTTGAACTCCAGCGTTTTGCCCGGCAGCTCCTTAGAAGCGGAGCCCCACAGCTTGTTGTGAGCGCCCGTCTCCGGCGGGAGCGCCGGTAACGGCATCGCCCCCCCGCCAGCTCGGCGGGGAGGGGCGGCCCCCCCCGTGCCGACATCGGCGCCGCCATCGCCGCCATCGCCGCCATCGCCTCCAGCGGAGTGGCCAGGCTGGCGGAGCGCGACACCACCAGCTTCAGGATGTTGAGTGCCTCACGCCAATGGGGGCTCTGCCGTGGGGGGGGGGTGGGGGGGGTGGGGGGTGGGGGAGGAGTGGTCCGAGTATGAGTGGTAGGAGTGATGGGAGGGAAGAGACCGGGTCAGAATTAGAAGCACAAGTGAGACGTTGAGTGAGGGACAGAGGGATGACGATGATGATGAGTGAGACATTGAGTGAGGGATAGAGGGATGACGATGATGATGATGAGACGTTGAACGAGAGGAGGAGTGGGACATCGAGCGAGATACAGAGGAGGATGAGTGAGACATTGAGTGAGGGACAGAGGGACGATGATGATGATGAGTGAGACGTTGAGTGAGGGACAGAGGGACGATGATGATGATGAGTGAGACGTTGAGCGAGAGGAGGAGTGGGACATCGAGTGAGATACGGATGATGATGAGTGAGACATTGAGTGAGGGATAGACCGATGACGATGATGATGATGAGTGAGACATTGAGTGAGGGACAGAGGGACGATGATGATGATGAGTGAGACATTGAGTGAGAGGAGGAGTGGGACATCGAGTGAGATACGGAGGAGGATGAGTGAGACATTGAGTGAGGGATAGAGGGATGACGATGATGATGATGAGTGAGACGTTGAGCGAGAGGAGGAGTGGGACATCGAGCGAGATACAGAGGAGGATGAGTGAGACATTGAGTGAGGGACAGAGGGACGATGATGATGATGAGTGAGACGTTGAGCGAGAGGAGGAGTGGGACATCGAGCGAGATACAGAGGAGGATGAGTGAGACATTGAGTGAGGGACAGAGGGACGATGATGATGATGAGTGAGACGTTGAGCGAGAGGAGGAGTGGGACATCGAGTGAGATACGGATGATGATGAGACGTTGAGTGAGGGATAGAACGACGATGATGATGAGTGAGACATTGAGCGAGAGGAGGAGTGGGACATCGAGCGAGATACGGATGATGATGAGTGAGACGTTGAGTGAGGGACAGAGGGACGATGATGATGATGATGAGTGAGACATTGAGTGAGAGGAGGAGTGGGACATCGAGTGAGATACGGAGGAGGATGAGCGAGACATTGAGGAGGGAGGGTGAAATATAATTACAAAGCGATGGGAAACTCACATCGCGATAATCGTCTTATCGTGAAAAACTGACCTCCCACCGTATCGCACCGCCAATATTGACACTGCGGCAGACCGGATCCTTCGCGTAAGTAAAGTGGCACCACGGTGGCTTGGAGATGTTGACTACCTCGCCTGGTCTACAGGAGGTCGTGGGTTCTATCCCGACCCCTGACGCCTGCTGCTGTATATTTGGAGTTTGCGTGTCTCTCTCTCTCCGTGGTGAAATGTTAACTACCTCGCCTGGTCTACAGGAGGTCGTAGGTTCGATCCCCGACCCTGACGCCTGCTGTATATTTGGAGTTTGCGTGTCTCTCTCTCCGTGGTGAATGTTAACTACCTCGCCTGGTCTACAGGAGGTCGTGGGTTCGATCCCTACCCTGACGATGCCTGCTGCTGTATATTTGGAGTTTGCGTGTCTCTCTCTCTCTCCCCGTGGTCGCGTAGATTCTTCTCCGGCTCCTCCGTTCTTTCCCCTCCACATTTTAGAATCAGCATCACGCGGAGCGTTTGGCTGCATTAAACTTCCACACGATGCTCAGCCACTTCGCTGAGCTACCGTTTGCCGCCCGGTGCGCGCCTTGCCTGGAAAAATAAACAAACACTCCTCGAGTTTCAGCGACCTCACCTGCACGTATTTGCCGATGATCTTGATGACGTCCACGTTGAACTTCTTGCCGGGCACGGCCGAGAGGTCCACGTGGCTCAGCAGGCTGTAGATGATCTGCAGCAGAGTTGACTGCAGGCTCGGCAGGCCCTTGTCCAAAAGCTGAGACGCACGTCAAAAATTAGACAAAGATCCCCCCCCCTCCGTCCGTCCGTCACGGCCTTCAACAGATGTGTTGGGGCGAGGGATGCAAACGGGCAGCTGTGAGTGCGAAGGGACTGGTGGCCACGGGAGGTAATGCCAGGTGAGTCAGCCTACAGTACGAATGCACAAGTGGGCACGGGAGATAATGGACAGGGGAGTCAGTTGTGAGTGCGAAGGGACCGGTGGCCATGGAGGTAATGACAGGGGAGTCAGTTGTGAGTGCGAAGGGACTGGTGACCATGGGAGGTAATGACAGGGGAGTCAGTTGTGAGTGTGAAGGACTGGTGGCCACGGGAGATAATGGACAGGGGAGTCAGTTGTGAGTGCGAAGGGACCGGTGGCCATGGGAGGTAATGACAGGGGAGTCAGTTGTGAGTGCGAAGGGACTGGTGGCCACGGGAGGTAATGACAGGTGAGTCAGCCTACAGTACGAATGGACAAGTGGGCACGAGAGATAATGGACAGGGGTATCAGTTGTGAGTGTGAAGGACTAGTGGCCATGGGAGGTAATGACAGGGAAGTCAGTTGTGAGTGTGAAGGGACTGGTGGCCACGGGAGGTATTGACAGGGGAGTCAGCTGTGAGTGCGAAGGGACTGGTGGCCACGGGAGGTAATGACAGGGGAGTCAGTTGTGAGTGCGAAGGGACTAGTGGCCATGGGAGGTAATGACAGGGAAGTCAGTTGTGAGTGTGAAGGGACTGGTGGCCACGGGAGGTAATGACAGGGGAGTCAGTTGTGAGTGCGAAGGGACTGGTGGCCACGGGAGGTAATGACAGGGAGTCAGTTGTGAGTGCGAAGGGACTGGTGGCCACAGGAAGTAATGACAGGGGAGTCAGTTGTGAGTGCGAAGGGACCGGTGGCCACGGGAGGTAATGACAGGGGAGTCAGTTGTGAGTGTGAAGGGACTGGTGGCCACGGGAGGTAATGACAGGGGAGTCAGTTGTGAATGCGAAGGGACTGGTGGCCACGGGAGGTAATGACAGGGGAGTCATCTGTGAATGCGAAGGGACCGGTGGCCACGGGAGGTAATGACAGGGGAGTCAGTTGTGAATGCGAAGGGACTGGTGGCCACGGGAGGTATTGACAGGGGAGTCAGCTGTGAGTGCGAAGGGATTGGTGGCCACGGGAGGTAATGACAGGGGAGTCAGTTGTGAGTGCGAAGGGACTGGTGGCCACGGGAAGTAATGACAGGGGAGTTAGTTGTGAGTGCGAAGGGACCGGTGGCCACGGGAGGTAATGACAGGGGAGTCAGTTGTGAGTGTGAAGGGACTGGTGGCCACGGGAGGTAATGACAGGGGAGTCAGTTGTGAATGCGAAGGGACTGGTGGCCACGGGAGGTAATGACAGGGGAGTCATCTGTGAATGCGAAGGGACCGGTGGCCACGGGAGGTAATGACAGGGGAGTCAGTTGTGAATGCGAAGGGACTGGTGGCCACGGGAGGTAATGACAGGGGAGTCACCCGGCCGGGTACAGGTAGCCGGATCCTACCCGTACCCGTACCCTACCCGAAATGAGTGACAAACGGTTACTCACCAGTGACTCACGGCCTATCCGTACCCGTACCCAGCTGGGTACGGGTAGCCGGGCATCGGGTAGGGTACGGGTATCGGGTACCCGGTTGCGACCTCTGGGATGAAGCCATGTTGCAGGCGCGGGTGGGTTGATTCTAGGAACTTGATTGGGACAAGACGTTGGGAAATGAGTGACAAGCGGTTACTCACCAGTGACTCACGGCCTACCCGGCTACCTGTACCCGGCCGCACCAGGGTCGCAAACGGCTACCCGTACCCGGCCGGGTACGGGTACGGGTAGGGTACGGGTATCGGGTACCCGGTTGCGACCTCTGTCGGGCGTTGGTGGGTTACCGACGCAATAACATTCGCGCGATCTCGCGCGCAGAGTGGTTGAGGTGGCGGTGTGTGGGGGGCACAATACCCCTCTCCGCCCCCCCCCACCGCCCACTCCCCCCGCCCTCCCCCCGCGTCACCTCCGCCAGGTAAGAGACGAGGTCGAAGGTGCAGTCGGAGAAAGAGTCGTGGAGGTAGCGGCACACGACGTTCACCCAGTTGACGTAGTCGCGCGTGTAGCTGCCGTTGCGGTAGAGGCTCATGACGTGCGCCAGGTTCGCCAGCTTGATCGTCTTCTCCTCCAGACACACCTGGTGGGGTGGTGGGGGGGTGGTGGGGGTGGGGGGGGTGGGGGGGTGATGGTGGGTGGTGGGGGTTGTGGGGATGGTGGGGTGATGGTGGTGGTGGGGGTTTGGGAGGGGGGGTGGGGGGTGGTGGGAGTGGTGGGTGGGGGTGGTGGGTGGTGGTAGGGGTGGTGGGGGGTGGTGGGGGTGGTGGTGGTGGTGGTGGGGGTGGTGGTGGTGGTGGAAGGTGGTGGTTGGGGGTGGTGGTGGGGGGTGGTGGTGGTGGAGGTGGTGGGGGTGGTGGGGTGGTGGAGGTGGTGGAGGTGGGGGGTGGTGGGGTGGTGGTGGTGGTGGAGGTGGTGGAGGTGGTGGAGGTGGTGGGGGTGGTGGAGGTGGTGGAGGTGGGGGGTGGTGGTGGTGGAGGTGGTGGTGGGGGGTAGTGGTGGGGGGTGGTGGTGGTGGAGGTGGTGGGGGTGGTGGGGGGTCGTGGGGGGTGGTGGTGGTGGGCACAAGGGAGAGATGGGCGGTCACCGTCCCGTACGATGCATAAATACTAATAATGATGCCTTGTATAAAGGTGTCAGTTTCTGTACCAGTTGAAAGGGTAAAAACCTATTACTATATTTTGCCACTGGTAAAGGAGATGTCTCAAAGTGTAAATGCTTATCCCGAGCTCTCAATACTCTGACAGTGCGCTGTCTTAGAGTTGTACGCCTTTTGGCGTCATCTGGTCCAACACCAATGGAGACTAGGCGCTAAGAAAAGCTGTCTCGGGTGTGGACCAATCAACTTCAAGGACAGTGCATATCATTATCATCATCAGAGTTGTTTATGTGAGTCTATGGGTCTCTGTGTGAGTCTAAGGTGCACTAACCATTACTCTGTGAGTCTATGGGTGTCTATGTGAGTCTATGGGTCTCTGTGTGAGTCTATGGTGCACTAACCACTACTCTGTGAGTCTATGGGTGTCTCTACCGGCTTGTACCGGTTTTATCTCACCCGATGACCCGGTTGTAACCGCACGAGTCCCTTAACCACCCCCCCCCCTTCCCTCTCACCTGGGAAATGTTGTCAGCGCATTCTCGGCAAAACTCCGTGGGGCTGTCGAAGTTCTGGACGAGGTACGGGAGCAGGAACAGCACGTTGAGAGGGAATCCTGCGAGACAAACCCAGAGGAGAGAACGGCGATTACGACCATGACGAAAGTTCACCATCATCACGAGTTGTGCTGTTGAGAGATCTGCGTTGCATGTGTAGTAAGTATTTAGGAGGCTTTGACGACGGGGTCGGAGGCACACTTATTAATACCAACTCGTGTACAGTAACGGGTACACACAAAACTTGAAGGGGTATCGTCCCCTTCACTCGTCTAACAGGGAGACACAACGTCTAACCCCGCTAACCTACGCCCGAGTCCTCCACTACGGAGCTAGGGGAGGCTACCTATCCCAGCCCTGGTCAAGCTGGGATCCCGGCACCCCGAGTCTCCAGACCTGCTCTTATAAGAACGTCAGTCTGGGCTCTCGGGGCCACGCCACCGGCTTGCCCTGGTCGGCCCTGACAAGGACAGCGAGCCAGGGGAGCTCCGGGGCCTACTCTAGCTGGTCTTCACTCTTCGCTGGTTAAAGCGAACACTCGACCTCGAGCCCTCCGGCTCACCACCTTTTATAGCAATCGGCTCCCGGGGGGGGCCCGTGGGGGATGCAGGTGCGGACGTCGGTGTGAGCACCTCCTCTGTGTACGGCCCTAACCATGCCCCTTGTGTTTGTTAGCCATCCGTGCCCATGCATTTACACAATTACACCTCTACACATGCGAATGTACGCGTGCTGAACTTCTTTCGCACCGTACCTGGCCGACCGTGATAATCGGAGGTGCGAGGGGGGGGAAGATCAATTAACGCCTCGGTGGGGCGTTTGCCTGGGTAGGATGTGGATGGTTTAGTGTTGTATTTGTAAGTGTTTGAGTGACTTGTTTAGATTTCGATTTAAAGCTTTCGTGACTGCAGGGATTCATCTTCTTGGTTCTTTCGGTAAAGTCACGTGGAATGGAAATAATAAAATAATAAAAATAAAACATAATAAAAAAATAATATAATATTTAAAAAAATGTTTAATTTTTTAAATTTTATTATTTCCATTCTACGTGATTTTACCGAAAGAACCAAGAAGTTGTTTACATTTCTTGCACTTTGCACGACTGTCCGTGTTTTTGTACCGTTTGTCGTTGTGACGTTCTGACCACGTGCCCCTTACTGGGACATCTGTGAAGAAGCGCTTCACAGCTCATCGGATTCATCAAGTCCAAATACATATTCTGATTATCATAGTGGCTGCTCTGTGAAATATTAACGGCAAAAAAAACGAAGAAAATAAAATGAGAATAGCTTTTTTTATCCATATTGATATTGAAAAATGAACAACATTACGTGGATAAGTGCGTGCCGTTGAGCAGATGGAATTGAAAACTGCATTTAAGGAAATTGCATTTGCAGCGAAGCGTAAAGGCACGGATGCTGCTGCTGCTGCTGCCTGGGAATTGGCGATGCTTCAAGCCGGCGTGCGGATAAAACGACGTCGCAACGATCGATCCAAATCCGCTCTCCGCCCGTGGAAGCCGAGTTCGATTCCCGTGCCGAGTTTGTATGTTCTGCCCCTGTCCTGCAGAGAGTGAGTAAGTGTGTGCGAGTCATTTGTCCAAACATCGCCACTGGGGAGACAAAGGCGGCCGGGCGTGGTGCTGGCCACCCACCCCCTCGTGTGCCGTGCCGACCTTCATAGGTGCTCGCTAACAGCACTTGCCCCAACAGTCTGTTAAGGCTATACGGGGGATCTTTGTCTTTATCTTTGTATTGGGGAGCGGTGGCGTAGCGGTTAGCGCATAGCAGCGCCTCAAACTCGGCGTCGCGAGTTCGATTCCCGCTCACGACCAACATCAGCAACTATTATCCCAAGTGGTCCTGGGCCACCCCTAGGTCGACTCAGCCTCAAATGAATTCCCGGTGCGGTGTGTATTAAACATCGCCACTGGGGAGACAAAGGCGGCCGGGCGTGGTGCTGGCCACCCATCCCCCTCGTGTGTCGTGCCGGCCGTCATAGGTGCTCGCTAACAGCACTTGCCCCTACAGTCTGTTACAGGCGATAATAGGGAGGGAGAATCTTTGTCTTTGTGAGTCAATACGGTAGTGTAACGGTGAACGCGCTGCGCTACGAACTCGGCAACCCGGGATCGATTCCCGCCCGCGGCCAACAGCGGTGACGATTATCTGTTCCTCCTCTAGGTTGGCTCAGTCTCAAATGAGTGCCTGGTGCGGTGTGTAAACATCGCGACGCGACTGGGGAGACAAAGGCGGCCGGGTGTGGTGCTGGCCACCCACGTTCCTTAACTCACCAAAGGTGAGTGAGTGGGTGAGTAGGTGAGTGAGTGGGTGAGTAGGTGAGTGAGTAGGTGAGTGAGTGGGTGAGTGAGTGGGTGAAGTAGGAAAGTGAGTGGATGAGAAGGTGAGTGAGTGGGTGAGTATATGAGTGAGTGGGTGAGTGCGTGGGTGAAGTGGGTGAGCGAGTGGTTGACTGAGTGGGTGGGTGAGTGAGTGGGCGAGTGAGTGGGTGAGTGAGTGGGTGAAGTGGGTGAGCGAGTGGTTGACTGAGTGGTTGACTGAGTGGGTGAGTGAGTGAGCGAGCGGGTGAGTGAGTGGGTGAAGTGGGTAAGCGAGTGGTTGACTGAGTGGTTGACTGAGTGGGTGAGTGAGTAGGTGGGTGAGGTGGGTGAGCGAGTGGTTGACCGAGTGGTTGACCGAGTGGTTGACTGAGTGGGTGAGTGAGTAGGTGGGTGAGGTGGGTGAGCGAGTGGTTGACTGAGTGGTTGAATGAGTGGGTGAGTGAGTAGGTGGGTGAGGTGGGTGAGCGAGTGGTTGACAGAGTGGTTGACAGAGTGGTTTACTGAGTGGGTGAGTGAGTAGGTGGGTGAAGTGGGTGAGCGAGTGGTTGACAGAGTGGTTGACTGAGTGGTTGACTGAGTCGGTGAGTGAGTAGGTGGGTGAGTGAGTGGGTTAGCGAGTGGTTGACTGAGTGGTTGACTGAGTGGGTGAGTGAGTAGGTGGGTGAGGTGGCTGAGCGAGTGGTTGACTGAGTGGTTGACTGAGTGGGTGAGTGAGTAGGTGAGTGGTGGCTGAGCGAGTGGTTGACTGAGTGGTTGACTGAGTGGGTGAGCGAGAGACCCACAACGCTTGCTCGCCGCGCGACAACTCGATTCGTCTGGGGCCGTGACGGGTGGTGGAGGGATTGACAAAACAAGGCAGGCTTTCGATTTAAAGCTTTCGTGACTGCAGGGATTCATCTCCTTGGTTCTTTCGGTAAAGTCACGTAGAAGGGAAGCAATAATTGTGGCCAAAACGTCGTGAAAATTATTTCATTATGTTTTATTTTTATTATTTATTACTTCCCTTCTACGTGACTTTACCGAAAGAACCAAGAACAAGGCAGGCTTTCCCGGGCAAACGAGCCGAATGACGGTAACATGCAGGGCATGGCTTGTGGCTTATCGCGTGGATCAACCACCGCCGAACAAGAGCTCCGCGACTCATCAGGATTTCCTCCGGGATGAAAATAAAAATTCGGATTCTGACGGGACGGGCGGTCCCGCCGAGACTCGCGCGGGGTCCTTAATCAAATCGAGCACTCGCCAAACATCGCGGGGATGTCTATGCAATCAATGCTAACGACATCAGAAATCAGCAGCCTGCCCTTGACGCGCGTACGTGCGTGCGTGTGTGTGTGCGTGTGTGGGGAGCGGTAGTGTAGCGGTTAGCGCGCTGCGCTATGAACCTGGCGACCCGGGTTCGAGTGGTTGACTGAGTGGTTGACTGAGTGGGTGAGTGAGTAGGTGGGTGAGGTGGGTGAGCGAGTGGTTGACCGAGTGGTTGACTGAGTGGGTGAGTGAGTGGGTGAGTGAGTGGGTGAAGTGAGTGAGCGAGTGGTTGATTGAGCGGCTAACACCAGTGACGATTATCTGAATCGGGTCCTGGGCCTCCCCTAGGTCGACTCGGCCTTAAATGAGTACCTGGTACGGTGTGTAAACATCGCCATTGGGGAGACAAAGGCGGTCAGGCGTGGTGCTGGCCACCCACCCCCTCGTGTACCGTTCCGGCCTTCATAGGTGCTCGCTAACAGCACTTGCCCCTACAGTCTGTTAAGGCTATACGGGGGATCTTTGTCTTTGTGTGCGTGCGTGTGTGCGTCTGCGGTGAGCGCGCCGTGCTGCGAACCAAGCCGCCCGAGTTCGATTCCCGCGCAAGTCCACCAACGTCGGTGACGATTATCTGAACCGGTCCTGGGGCCTCCTCCCTAGGTCGACTCGGCCTCAAATGAGTACCTGGTGCAGTGTGTAGTAAACATCGCCAGTGGAGAGGCCGGGTGTGGTGCTGGCCACCCACCCCCTCGTGTGCCGTGCCGGCCTTCATAGGTGCTCGCTAACACTTGCTCCAACAGTCTGTTAAGGCTATACGGGGATCTTTGTCTTTGTCTTTGCATGAGTGGATTTCTGATTGAGTGGGTGAGTTGGTGGGTGGGTGCATGGGTGGGTGGGTGCGTGGGTGGGTGCGTGGGTTGGTGCGTGGGTGGGTGCGTGGGTGGATGCGTGGGTAGGTTTGTGCATGGGTGGGTGGATGGGGTGGATGCGGTGGTGGGTTGGTGCGTGAGTGGGTGCGTGGGTGGGTGGGTTGGTGCGTGAGTGGGTGCGTGGGTGGGTGGGTGCGTGAGTGAGTGGATGTGTGGGTGTGTGGGTGGGGGCGTGTGTGGGTGGGTTTGTGCATGGGTGGGTGGATGCGGGGGCGGGTTGGTGCCTGAGTGGGTGCGTGAGTGGGTGGGTGGGTGCGTGAGTGTGTGAGTGTGTGCGTGTGTGGGTGCATGTGTGGGTGGTTAGCGCGCCGCGCTACGAACCCGGCCACCCGAGTTCGATTCCCGCTCACGTCCACCAACACGCGACCATCTGAACCGATTCTGGGCCTCCCCTAGGTCGACTCGGCCTCAAAAATTTGCACCCGGTGCGGACTATCGGCTGAAGCCGGGGCGTGGTCCGGGCCACTCGTCGCCGGCTGTGTGTGACGGGAGGGGGGGGGGTACGGTGCCATCCGTAAAGTGAAATCACAAATTGATTCGCCGGTCCCGTCGTCGCGTGGGCTGATTCATCACCGCGAGCCCGTTTTGATTAAATGGGATTTGGCGTGGGCGGGCGGGCGGGCGGGCGGGAGGATTGGCGGACGCGCCATCGTTCACGATTAGCGCGTACGTACGTACGCACGCGCGGTGATTAATTGGAGCACTCTCATTGCAAATTACGGTGACGAAAAAATATTTTCAAAAATCACTTGAAGTTTGACGGAAAACCCACCGTTGCATTGAATGCGACAACGAGGAGGAGGAGGGAGGAAATGTTCAAGAATGGCTACAGGAGGCCTATAGCCCTCGCTATGACGCGCGCGGCGATCGCATTCACGCGGTTATTTCATTCGCCAAACGCGGAAAGCGTACCGCCGTTATAAGGCGGAACGCGACACCGTTATAACGTGGAATGCGTCTGTTGTAATGTGAAACGCGACACCGTTATAACGTGGAACGCGTCTGTCATAATGTGAAACGCGACACTGTTAAAACGCGTGCACCGTTACAACGAGCGTACCGTTATAAAGCGGAACGCGTCTGTTGTAACGTGAAACGCGACACCGCTACAACGCGGTTTCTGAGCGGTTGACGAAGAACTACTTTCTTGAGCCGCGTGGTCGAGCGGTGCGGTGCGATACGGTAACGCGGTGCGATACGGTAACGCGGTGCAATACCGTAACGCGGTGCAATACCGTAACGCGGTGCAATACCGTAACGCGGTGCAATACCGTAACGCGGTGCAATACCGTAACGCGGCGGCGGTGGCGTAACCCTCTTCGCCATCTCACTGCGCGGTGTGCGTAGCAGTGACGGCAGCAGTGGTGACTTCGTATCTCGTCAAAAGTTCAACGTCGACTACGTCATTTATCGCCACCAGCGCGTTCACTTCGCCGTAGACGTCATCGCTGACGGAGGGAGCGGCTGCATTTGCCCGGAAAGAACGCAACCCCTACGGGGAAGAGCGCTTCACCGAAGTGCCAACCGGGGGAAAAATAAAAGATTCAATCGGCGAGCGTCACCCGCGACGACACGGACACCGACGGAACAAAAACTGAAAAGTACGGAGAAGTATTTCGATTTAAAGCTTCTTTCGTGACTGCAGGGATTCATCTTCTTGGTTCTTTCGGTAAAGTCACGTAGAAGGGAAATAATAAAATAATAAAAATAAAACATAATAAAATACAATTCTCACGACGTTTCGGCCACAACGCAAGCAGCCGTCCTCAGGTGAAGAACAGGTCTGTCGGAAAGATGGCGTCTGAATGGTCATAGAATCATCCCTCTTGTTGTACGATATCAAGATGCTTCAACGACACGACAGCTTCCCGTCAATCTCGCAGGCTAGGAGCCGAGTCACCGTGTGATGCACAAAGACTAACCACTACAGCATGGAATCATCGCTCTTGTTGTATGACATCAAGATGCTTCAACAACACGACAGCTTTCCGTCAATCTCGCAGGCTCGGAGCTGAGTCACTGTGTGATGCACAGGGACAAGTTCCACTGGGGGGCTGCCTTGGCGGGGGGCGGGGGGCGGGGAGGAGGGATGGAACGTCCGTACCGGTGGTTTGGCTCGGGTCCACGATGGCCGTGCGCGACACGGCGGTCAGCTTGCCCAGCAGCTGCACGGTCAGATCCAGCGTGCTGGCGGAGGTGAAACCTACAGGCGGCAAACAACAATGAAGTTTACAACACCAGCAGCAGCAGCAGCAACACAACCACCAGCAACACCAACATCCCCACCACCACCAACATCACCACCAACCCCAGTACCACCACCATCATCCGCAGCAGCACAGCCACCAACAACACCAACCACACCACCACCACCAACACCCCCACCACCACCAACATCACCATCCACCCCAGTACCACCACCATCACCAGCAGCAGCAGCACAACCACCAGCAACACCAACATCCCCACCACCACCAACATCACCACCGCTACCAGTACCAGCAGCAGCACAACCACCAGCAACACCAACCACACCACCAACATCACCGCCACCACCACCAATATCACCACCACCATCACCATCACCACCACCAGTACCACCATCATCAGCAGCAGCAGCAGCACAACCACCAGCAACACCAACACCACCATCGCCACCAGTACCACCACCATCAGCAGCAGCACCACCGCCACCACCACCCACACTGCCACCACCAAAGTTAGCACCACCACCACCACCAGCATCACCACCAGTACCACCACCACCAGCAGCAGCACCACCACCCACACTACCACCACCAAAGTTAGCACTGCCACCATCAAAGCTAGCACCACCAGCACCACCAACAGCACCGCCGCCACCACCACCAGCACCACCATAGAATCCCACAGAGACCCACAGACTCACCACAGCCTCCGTGCGCAACCCAGCAGCGGATGCACCACCATAATCACTCCGCAACAGGCAGCTCCCGCACCTCCCATGAGCACGGCCGGCTACGTGCGTCGCGAGAGAAGCTCAACGTGCGTACGTAAGGTCACGTGCGCGGCGGGAGCAAAGTGTGGGGGTACCGCCAGCAACGCATGCCAGAGGTCGCAACCGGGTACCCGATACCCGTACCCTACCCGATACCCGGCTACCCGTACCCGGCCGGGTACGGGTACCCGTTTGCGACCCTGGTGCGGCCGGGTACGGGTAGACCGTGAGTCACTGGTGAGTCACCGTTTGTCACTCATTTCCCAACGTCTTGTCTCTTCTCACAATTCAAGTTCCTAGAATCAACCCACCCGCGCCTGCAACATGGCTTCATCCCAGAGGTCGCAATCGGGTACCCGATACCCGTACCCCGGCCGGGTACGGCTGGGTACGGGTAGGCCGTGAATCACCGGTGAGTAACCGTTTGTCACTCATTTCGGGTAGGGTACGAGTACGGGTACCCGTTTGCGACCCTGGTGCGGCCGGGTACGGGTACGAGTAAGGAATCAAAACCCTCTTCTTGGTTCTTTCGGTAAAGTCACGTAGAATGGAAATAATAAAATAATAAAAATAAAACATAATAAAATATTTCTCGCTGTCTACCCGACAGACCTGTTCTCCACCTGAGGACGGCTGCTTGCGTTGTGGCCGAAACGTCGTGAGAATTATTTTATTATGTTTAATTTTTATTATTTTATTACTTCCCTTCTACGTGACTTTACCGAAAGAACCAAGAAGATGAATCCCTGCAGTCACGAAAGAAGCTTTAAATCGAAATTTTATTATGTTTAATTTTTATTATTTTATTATTTCCATTCTACGTGACTTTACCGAAAGAACCAAGAAGATGAATCCCTGCAGTCACGAAAGAAGCTTTAAATCGAAATTTTATTATGTTTAATTTTTATTATTTTATTATTTCCATTCTACGTGACTTTACCGAAAGAACCAAGAAGATGAATCCCTGCAGTCACGAAAGAAGCTTTAAATCGAAATTGAATCAAAACCCGTTTGCGACCTCTGACGCATCCCAAAGCCCCGCACCTTTGAGCAGCAGGGGCTGTATGCCTGGGAAGCTGGACCAGCTGAGCTGGGACATGGCCTTGTGCAGGCGGTCACGTGTCTCCTCCACGCCCAGCTCCAGGCCCTGTGGGCCCAGCAGCCTGTCCAGCAGCCTGCGCGTAGGGACAAAGACAAAGCCGTCGTGTTCAACTTACAAAGATAGCGTCCTCCCCCGTGTAACCTGTTGGGGCAAGCGCTGTTAGCGTGCACCTACGAAGGTCGGAACGGTGCATGAGGGGGGTGGGTGGCCAGCTCCATTCTCACCCGTCTTAGTCTTCCTCAGTGGCGAGGTTTACTACGCACCGCCCCAGGTACTCATGTGAGGCTGAGTCGACCTTGGGGAGGCCCAGGACCGGTTCCGAAAATCGTCACCGGTGTTGGCCGTGAGCGGGAATCGAACCCGGGTGGCCGAGTTCGTAGCGCGGCGTAGCGCCGACCGCTGCGCCACCGCTCCCCAAAGACAAAGATCCCCCGCGTAGCCTTAACAGACTGTAGGGGCAAGTGCTGTTAGCGAGCACCTATGAAGGCCGGCACAGCTCACGAAGGGGGGTGGGGGTGGCCAGCACCACACCCGGCCGCCTTTGTCTCCCTAGCGGTGATGTTTTTACGCATCGCACCAGGTACTGAACTGAGGCCGAGTCGACCTAGAGGAGGCCCAGGACCGGTTCAGATAATCGTCACCGGTGTTCGCCGTGGACCAAAGGTGTAAATGCTTCACCCCGAGCTCTCACACTCTTATGGTGCATTGTCTTTGAGTTGTGCGCCTTTTGGCGTCATTTGGTCCAACACCATGTGAGACTAGGCTCTAAGGAAAGCTGTCTCGGGTGTGGACCAATCAACTTCAAGGACAGTGCATACATTATCAGAGTTGTGTTTTTTGTTTGCATTACGACCGCAAGTATTGTGGTCAATGCAAACATGACTCTTTGCAAAAAAAAAGGTGTCAGTTTTGTTGCCAGATAAAAGGGTAAAAAACCAATTATCAACATTGCGATCATTAAAAGTTTTTTCTTCTTCCCCCCCCTCCCCGATCGCATCGACGGCAGCGGGGGAAGGGAGCGGGGGGGGAGGAGGAGGAGGAGCTAAGGGGGCCGCATACCTGAGCGCCATCGTGAACTCCGTGTCGTAGTCGGAGTCAAGGAGCGCAACGCCGATCCAGAACAGCGTGACTAGCAGCGCTGACGAGTCTGCCGCAGTCACCACAGTCGGCTGCTGTTGCTGATAGTGCTGCTGGTTGAACTGAATCTGCACGCTCGGCTGGTAGGCATGATGCTGCTGCTGCTGCTGATGCTGCTGCTGCTGCTGATGCTGCTGCTGCTGCTGCTGATAGTGCTGCTGCTGCTGCTGATAGTGCTGCTGCTGCTGATAGTGCTGCTGCAGCTGCGGTCCCAGGTCCGCGTGCCCCTCGCGTAACGAACTCAGGCTGTGGGCTTTGCCCAGGTGGAGGCCAGCGGCCACGATCGTGCCCAGGTGACTTCGAGAATAGCAGCCGGCGCCGCCCCTGGCTTCCAGGCGGTCGAGCGTGGCGCTCCGTCTCGGCTCGGGGAGCCGGTCCGCCGGGCCGAAGCGCTTGGGCATGGAGTTGCTACGGTGGTGGTGGCCGGAGGCCTGGAAGGATAGGTGGGAGGTGTGGTTGACGCCGCCGACGACGCCGCCGACGCCGGCGACGAGGTTGAGCTGGCCGGTGCTCTTGCGGCTGATGGCGAGGTTGGGGTTGGGCGGAGGAACGAGCGACGGGTCGGGAGATGAGGACCTGGGGAGGTTGCGTCAGGAGAGATGGAGAGAGAGCGAGTGAGTGAGTGAGAGAGAGCGAGTGAGAGGGCGAGTGAGAGAGCGGGAGAGAGCGGGAGAGAGAGCGAGCGAGAGAGGGTGACAGCAAGAGAGAGAGAGAGGGTGAGAGCAAGAGAGCGAGAGAGAGCGTCATGAAGTAGGAAGAGAGGGGGTAGAGAGAGAGGGGGGGTAGAGAGAGAGGGGGTAGAGAGAGGGGGGTAAGAGAGAGGGGGTAGACAGAGAGGGGGTAGAGAGAGAGAGGGGGTAGAGAGAGAGAGGGGGGGTAGAGAGAGAGGGGGTAGAGAGAGAGGGGGTAGAGAGAGAGGGGGTAGAGAGAGAGGGGGTAGAGAGAGAGGGGGTAGAGAGAGAGAGGGGGTAGAGAGAGAGGGGGTAGAGAGAGAGGGGGTAGAGAGAGAGGGGGTAGAGAGAGAGGGGGTAGAGAGAGAGGGGGTAGAGAGAGAGGGGGTAGAGAGAGAGGGGGTAGAGAGAGAGGGGGTAGAGAGAGAGGGGGTCACAGAGGGGGGTAGAGAGAGAGGGGGGTAGAGAGAGGGGGTAGAGAGGGGGGGTAGACAGAGAGAAAAGGGGTAAGGAGAGCAGAGCGTGAAATCTTTTGTTAAATCTTTCATTTAAAAAGGGGGGGGAGGGGTAGGTTTACGTAAAGCAAAGCATTTAAAAAAACAAAAAAACGAAATGATGAACGAAGCGAAGTGCCGACTACACCGAGCATCTTCTTGTCTCCTCTGACTGTGAAAAAAAAAGAGAGAGAGGGCGAGCCTCTAGATTGGAGCGACTTTAGCCGTGATGACAACCTGTGTAGTTGACGGACATGTAATAACACCGTGGAGACAGCTTGTGGAATCGGTCCTTTAATTTACTTTCCTCAGTTCACAAGCACTCCCCGTTGCTGGCAGGCAACGGGGAGCGGGCAGACAGACCGCAAGAGACGCATCGCTACGTGGCACTCGGAGCCCCGCTCGCACGTGGCCCCTCTCTTTCTCTCTTCATTCCTTGTCTGACCACGTGTCTCTCCTCTCTCCCCTTATTTAACGCCTGGGTCACGTGGTACGCTCCTGCCAATCCTCAACAGCCTGCGCCGAATGTTCCAGATTGCTCCATCAACTCCCGGGACCACGCCCCGACTTGTCTTCCCATTGGCTGAGGCCAAGACCAGCAGAACCAATCATCCTAGCTGACATCCCTCGATCACGCCGAGGCCATGCTCCCAAGCTCTCCCCCCATTGGCTGTAGAGCAGGACCGGCAGGGCCAATCACCACGTGAGCCGGACATAGGCTCTCATTACAGGCAGACTCTACGGCCGTACGAATGCATCTCTCGCCCGCGCCTACCTGGACAAGGAGGTGAGCACCTCCCCTTGCTTAGAAGCCTCCACGATGGTGTAGATGGCCGACTCCAACGTCAGCATCATCTCCATCACGTAGCCCTGCGCAAGGACACGGCCAAAGCAAAGGACAAAGATCCCGTGTAGCCTGCAACGGACCATCGGGGCAAGTGCCGTTGGGCGTGTAGCACCACCTACGAAGGCCGGCACGGTACGGCGCGGCGCACGAGCAGGGCGGGTGGTAAGAAACTACGCCCGGTTGCCCTTGTCTCCCTGGTGCGCGCGCGTGTGCGCTCAACTTCTTTCGCATCGTACGTAGCTAACCGTGCGAAATCGGAGGTGCGGGCAAAAAGGCCAACAAACAAAACACACAAATGCAGTGATAAAGAAACCAGTTCGTCAATCTTGATGATGTAAAAGTGCCACAGCTCCCCAGTGGGCTTCCGAATATCGGGAAGGAAGGGCGCGTTCCAGACGGCCGCAGAAGCAGCGCATCTGGAAGCGCCGCGCGACGATGCAGTGACCACCGTCTGTGTTCGATGGGCCGAGTCAAAAACCGCCGCCGCTGCTGCTACTGCTACTGCTGCTGCTGCTACTGCTGCTGCTACTGCTGCTGCTGCTGCTACTGCTGCTGCTGCTGCTACTGCTACTGCTGCTGCTGCTACTGCTGCTGCTACTGCTGCTACTACTACTGCTGCTGCTGCTGCTACTACTACTGCTGCTGCTGCTGCTGCTACTGCTGCTGCTGCTGCTACTACTACTGCTGCTGCTGCTGCTACTACTACTGCTGCTGCTACTGCTGCTGCTGCTGCTACTGCTGCTGCTGCTGCTACTGCTACTGCTGCTGCTGCTACTGCTGCTGCTACTGCTGCTACTGCTGCTACTACTACTGCTGCTGCTGCTGCTGCTGCTACTACTACTGCTGCTGCTGCTGCTGCTACTGCTGCTACTACTACTGCTGCTACTGCTGCTGCTACTGCTGCTGCTACTGCTGCTGCTACTGCTACTGCTGCTGCTGCTACTGCTGCTGCTACTGCTGCTACTGCTGCTACTACTACTGCTGCTGCTGCTGCTGCTGCTGCTACTACTACTGCTGCTACTGCTGCTGCTACTGCTGCTGCTGCTACTGCTGCTGCTACTGCTGCTGCTGCTACTGCTGCTGCCGCTGCTACTGCTGCTGCTGCTACTGCTGCTACTGCTGCTGCCACTGCTGCTGCTGCTGCTACTGCTGCTGCTGCCGCTGCTACTGCTGCTGCCGCTGCTGCTGCTGCTGATGCTGCTACTGCTGCTGCTACTGCTGCTGCTGCTGCTACTGCTGCTGCTGCTGCTGCCGCTGCTACTGCTGCTGCTGCTACTGCTGCTGATGCTGCTGCCACTGCTGCTGCTGCTGCTACTGCTGCTGCTGCCGCTGCTACTGCTGCTGCCGCTGCTACTGCTGCTGATGCTGCTACTGCTGCTGATGCTGCTGCTGCTACTGCTGCTGCTGCTGCTACTGCTGCTGCTGCTACTGTGAGGATGACGACGAGAGAAGTTCGCGTGGTGACGGTTTTAAAAGTTTGTGGATTTGCGGATTTTGTTGACCGCGGCAACTTTCAAGAACGTAACCCGCGGCGACGGCGGCAAGGGTTTGGGCGTCGCGTTATCCTCATCGTTGGCGTCATCGTTGCCGTCGCCATCATCGTTGTCGTCATCATCGTCATCATCATCGTCGTCATCATCGTTGTCGTCATCATCGTTGTCATCATCACCGTTGTCATCATCGTTGTCGTCATCATCGTTGTCATCATCACCGTTGTCATCATCATCGTCGTCATCATCATTGTCGCCATCATCGTCGTCATCATCATCATCACCTTCATCATCATCATCGTCGTCATCATCATCACCATCATCATCGTCGTCATCATCATCATCACCATCGTCATCATCACCGTCGCCATCATCACCGTCGCCATCATCACCGTCGTCATCATCATCATCGTCGTCGTCATCATCATCATCGTCATCATCACCATCGTCATCATCACCATCATCATCATCGTCGCCGCCACCGCCGCCCCTCACCTGCGTCTCCTCGCCGGGGTCTCCCACCGTCTCCACGAGCCGCGTCAGGATGTCGGAGAGTGCGCCAGCGCTGAGCGGCTGGCGCAGCGCACGGAACACCTGGAACGAGCGTCCCGCGTAGTGGCGCGACGAGCACGACAGCGCCGTGTGGAGCGCCACCTCGCTCAGCTGCTGCTCCAGCCGGCAGCCTGCGGATGGGGGGCAGGGGGCAGGGGCAGTGAGAGGTCAATGGGGGGGGTCGCGGAGTCAACGATGGGATGCGTTGAGAACACAAAAAGCTTTTTTTTTCGATTTAAAGCTTTCGTGACTGCAGGGGTTCATCTTCTTGGTTTTTTCAGTAAAGTCACGTAGAAGGGAAGTAATAAAATACAGCGTCTCATTCAGACTCTGTCTCCCCGACAGACCTGGTCTTCACCTGAGGACGGCTGCTTGCGTTGTGGCCGAAACGTCGTGAGAATTATTTTATTATGTTTTATTATTTTATGACTTCCCTTCTACGTGACTTTACCGAAAGAACCAAGAAGATGATGACAAAAAGCGCTTCTACAGAATTGAGTTTTCAATTCAGATGATTTTAACGTGCGAAGCTCCAGAGAGTTCCTGATATCGGAAGGAAGAGCGTTCCAGACGGCCACAGAAGCGCGTCTGAGTTGGTGGTGGGGGCCTGGGTGTCCGGGGCACGAGGTGAGGGTGAGAGTCAGAGGCTCCGAGCACGAGTGAGAGTCTCGGCGTGAGAGCGAGAGAGACAGAGTCAGAGCCTCGGTGTGAGAGCGAGCGAGAGAGAGAGTCAGAGGCTCGGTGTGAGGGTGAGAATCAGAGGCTCGGTGTGAGGGTGAGAGTCAGAGGCTCGGTGTGAGGGTGAGAGTCAGAGGCTCGGTGTGAGGGTGAGAGTCAGAGGCTCGGTGTGAGGTGAGAGTCAGAGGCTCCGGTGTGAGGGTGAGAATCAGAGGCACGGTGTGAGAGAGAGTCAGAGGCACGCCGTGAGGGTGAGATCAGAGGCTCGGTGTGAGGGTGAGAATCAGAGGCACGGTGTGAGGGCAAGCGAGAGAGTCTCGGTGTGAGAGCGAGAGAGACAGAGGCACGGTGTGAGAGACAGTGTCAGAGTCTCGGTGTGAGAGTGAGAGAGAGCCAAGGTCTCCCACCGGGCTGTGCGGCGCAGAATGCTGCGAGCACGTGACCCACGAAGCCGCTGAGCTCCTCGGTGCTGCGGATGGCGTGGCAGCGTGGCGCAATCTCCTCGTGGCACCACAGCGGCCCGCTCCGCCTGACGCGCACAAACAAGAGATAGCGCCCGTGTCAGTATGCCTCCCAACAGGATGTGGGGGGGGGGGGGTGAGTGTTTATCATTGCCAAGGCCCCCCCACCCACCCCCCCCCACCCCCCCAACAATACACAAAATGGGTAAAGAGAACAAACTAAACGCAGTGTAACACGTAGTAAGGCTTTTGCGACCAATATTATTCGTAATAAAGGTTTTTTGGGTTAGATCGCGTTATTATTTATAAATGTGTCGTAACTCTCCAACCACCCGACACGGGCAAATCAGCAAAACAAAAGTGTCCGGTTGACAAAAGACAAAATAGTTCGCTGCTTTAGCCCACCCGGTGTGTTGTTGAAGAGTGAATGCACAGTACTCAAAAAATTGTAAATGCTCGGAGCAATCTGTCTGACGGCCGAGTCGAAACCCGCCGCCGCCGCCATCGCCGCCGGTACGACGACCGGACTTCGCGTGGCGATGACGCTTTTCAACGAGGGATGTTTCGTGGCAGTGGCGTAGCTAGGATATTTTGCGCCCCCCGTTTAATCACACACCAAAATGTAATTACATGACATGTAGGCTGTGTGTGGCGGGATATATAAACTTTTAGGTTGAGGTGTAGATTTGTGCAGTAGTTTCAGGCTGCCGCGCCCGCCGCAATAAGTTATAATGTACCGTTGTAAGCCTCATTTTGGCGCCCCTTTACCTTGGCGCCCGGGGACACATGTACCCCCCTGCCCCCTCCTAGCTACGCCTCTGTTTCGTGGTGGCTGCAGTTCATTTGCGGCCGAGCGCCGGACCTCGCCGCGATGAACTCGATGAGTGCCCGGGCCTTGCCGTCCGGATCGGCCGCGTCGTCGTCGTCGTCGTCGGCGACGAGGCCGGGCGCGGACAGCAGCGGCAAGTTGGCGGCGCTCTCTGCGCTGCCGGCTGCCAGGCTCGACTGCGTGGAGGAGCTGTAGCTGAGGGTGGAGTCGGTGGCGAGTGAGCGGCGGAGCTCGGAGAACGTGCTCACGCCTAGCGGAGACGAGGTGGGGGGGGAGGGAGCGGGGGACACACGGGGGGAGACGGGGGGAGACAGGGACACACGGGGGAGACACGGGGGGAGACGGGGACACACGGGGGACACACGGGGAGACACACGGGGGGAGACGGTGACACACGGGGGAGACGGGGGGAGACGGTGACACACGGGGGAGACGGGGGGAGACAGGGACACACGGGGAGACACACGGGGGAGACGGTGACACACGAGGGGAGACGGGGACACACGAGGGGAGACGGGGACACATGGGGGAGACAGGGGGAGACAGGGACACACACGGGGACAAACGGGGGACACGGGGACACACACCGGGAGACGGAGGATACACAAGGACACACGGGGACACACGGGGAGACACGGGGGTCACACGGTTGACACAGGGAGAGATGGTGACACACGGAGGGAGACGGGGGAGACGGTGACACACGGGGAGACACGGTGACACACGGGGAGACGGTGACACACGGAGGGAGATGGGGGGAGACGGTGACACATGGGGGGAGACGGGGGGAGATGGTGACACACGGGGACACATGGGGACACACGGGGAGACACACGGGGAGACATGGGAATAAGTGGTGATAGGGGAATGGACGTGGGGACACGGGAGATACGGGGAGACAGGAGAGGGGACAAGAGGATAGGGGAGAAATAGGCAAAGTGATTAGTGGACAGGAGTACATTATTCATTCATTTATTAGTTCAAGTTCATGTATTAGGTAGGTATAACCCTGTGAGCCATTCGGCTCTTGAATCGGGTGCAACCGCAACAAACAAAAAACTAAAACATGAACAAAAAAACATCTTGAAGTGACTATGTGCGACTGAGTGCAAACAGAAAATCCAAGAAAAGACAGCAAAATATTGCAGAAAAAAAATCACCGTACACCAATGCTGTGTGCAAACATCCCAGTGGGATGCAAGTCAAACAGTCAAACAACCAATGGGGGGGGGGGGGGGGGTAGGAAAATTAGTCTGTCCGTAGGGGGTGATGATTGCTATTTGGTGTAGCCCCCAGTGGCAGCTGTCCCCGTACGGCACAAGGTGACTGCATGTGGTCAATGTGTGGGGGGGGGGGGGAATGGATGTTGCTGAGAGTAATCCCAACCGAGGAATCTAATAACGACGACGACGATGACGATGACGATGATCACGATGACGATCACGACGATGATGACGACAACAACTATGATCACGATAACGATGACGACTAAGATGATGACGACGATCACAACGCTGATCACGATAACGATCACGACGATGATCATGACGACGGTCACGGCGACGATGACGACGATGATGATGATGACAGTCTCTACGACCATGACGACAACAACGATGATGACAATCTCTACGATGATGACGACAACAACGATGATGACAATCACAACAACGATGACGACAACAACGATGATGACAATCTCTACGACCATGACGACAACAACGATGATGACAATCACGACGACGACGACGACAACAATCACCATGACGACGCCTCCTTACCCGAGGGGCTGGCGTGGGCCCTGGGGGGGGGCAGGGCCGCCCCCCCCCAGGGCGCGTCCCTCCTGCTGCTCCCCGTTCTGCAGCAGCACGGCGGCGATGGCCGGGCAGCTGCTGCTGCACGCCAGCACCAGCAGCAGGTGCAGCAGCAGCCGCTTGCAGTGCTGGTACACCTCCGGCCGGTAGTGGTCCATGCCTACGCGCCGCGTCAGCGTGTGTGTGTGTGTGTGTGCGTGCAAGCGAGATCATCATCATCATCGGTATCATCATCATCATCAGCAGCAGCAGCAGGTGCAGCAGCAGCCGCTTGCAGTGCTGGTACACCTCCGGGCGGTAGAGGCCCATGCCTAGGCGCCGCATCAGCGTGTGTGTGTGTGCGTGCAAGCGAGATCATCATCATCATCATCGGTATCATCATCAGTATCATCATCATCATCAACAGCAGCAGCACGTGCAGCGGGATATGTGCAGCAGTGTGCCGTGGAGAGGTGGGCAATACGGTGGCTAGGAGATGTTAACTACCTCGCCTGGTATGCAGGAGGTCGTGGGTTCGATCCCGACCCTGACACCTGCTGTATATTTGGAGTTTGTGTCTCTCTCTCTCCGTGGTGAGATGTTAACTACCACGCCTGGTCTACAGGAGGCCGTGGGTTCGATTTCGACCCTGACGACGCCTGCTGCTGTATATTTGGAGTTTGCGTGTCTCTCTCTCTCCGTGGTGAGATGTTAACTACCTCGCCTGGTCTACAGGTCGTGGATTCCATCCCGACCCTGACGCCTGCTGTATAATTCCAATCAACTTCAAGGACAGTGCATATCATTACCATTATCAGAGTTGTTTATTTTTGTTTGCATTTTGACTGCTTGTGTTGTGATTATTGCAAACATGATGCCTTGTATAAAGGTGTCAGTTTTTGTACCAGTTGAAAGGGTAAAAACCTACTACTATATTTTGCCACTGGTAAAGGAGATGTCTCATAGAGGTCTCTGTCTCTGTCACTCACCCAGGATCAGCGCGTGTAGGAGCAGAGGCAGGTAGGTCATCCAGTCCACTTCCATGCTGTGGTCCACCACCAAGTCACTCATCAGCATCACGGCCACGTTACACCTGGCGCGAAGCAGACAGAGGTTATCGGGACCGCCATGTGTACACACACAGAAATACACGCGGATACACACACACAGAAGTGTTCACACAGACACACGTTCACACACACATACACGTGCACACACACAGACACGAGCACACAGACACACGTTCACACACACACACGTGTACACACACAGACACGTGTACACACACAGAAATACACGCGGACACACACAAACAGAAAAGTGTCCACACAGACTCGCGTTCACACACAGACACGTGTACACACAAATACACGTGCACACACACAGACACGAGCACACAGACACACGTTCACACACACACACGTGTACACACACAAATATACACGTGTACACCAACACACACACACAGACATGTGTTCACATGCGTGTTTTATACGTGGGAGGCAACCGCCTCTGAATATCCTTTCATGTTAGTCTACGTGCAGTGTTAGTCAGTGGGCAGTGTTGAGTCTATGGCAGTGTTGAGTCTATTGGGTAGTGTTGAGTCTATGGGCAGTGTTGAGTCTATGGGTAGTGTTGAGTCTATAGGCAGTGTTGAGTCTATGGGCAGTGTTGAGTCTATGGGCAGTGTTAGTCTATGGGCAGTGTTGAGTCTATGGGTAGTGTTGAGTCTATAGGCAGTGTTGAGTCTATGGGCAGTGTTGAGTCTATGGGCAGTGTTGAGTCTATGGGCAGTGTTAGTCTGTGGGCAGTGTTGAGTCTATGGGCAGTGTTGAGTCTATGGACAGTGTTGAGTTTATGGGACAGTGTTGAGTCAATGGGCAGTGTTGAGTCTATGGGCAGTGTTGAGTCTATGGGCAGTGTTAGTCTGTGGGCAGTGTTGAGTCTATGGGCAGTGTTAGTCTGTGGGCAGTGTTGAGTCTATGGGCAGTGTTGAGTCTATGGACAGTGTTGAGTTTATGGGACAGTGTTGAGTCAATGGGCAGTGTGAGTCTACGTGCAATGTTCGTCAATTCTGTACATGTAATAGATTGAATAACGAATGAAAACCCAGCGGAGCCACCACGGGTGACGCCAGGTCGCGGGAGGTCGCGGGGGGGTCACGGGGGGGGTCACGTGCGTTTGACGCAAATCCGCACGCATCTGGAAGCCCTCCGGAAAAACGCTCGGCCGCCCTAGCTCACCGGTGCAGTGGGGTTCCCGGCGACACCATCTCGGGCAGGAAGTCTATGAGCGGGGCCCAGCACCCGCCGTTGGCCGGCATCGGCAGCGGCTCGGGCTGTTGTGCCTCCAGCACCTTGATGCGCCAGCAGACGTGCGCCGGCAAGAGGTCGCCTGCACACAAAGACAAAGGTCACCCGTGTAGCCTGTGGCAGACTATTGGGGCAAGTGCTGTGAGTAGCAGTGCCTATGAATACACAAAGATCCCCCGTGTAGCCTGTAACAGACTGTTGAGGCAAGTACTGTTAGCGAGCAGCAGCGCCTATGAACACACAAAGACAAAGATCACCCGTGTAGCCTGTAGCAGAGTGTTGGGGCAAGTGCTGTGAGTAGCAGCAGCGCCTATGAATACACAAAGACAAAGATCCCCCGTGTAGCCTGTAGCAGATTGTTGGGGCAAGTGCTGTGAGTAGCAGCAGCGTCTATGAACACACAAAGATCCCCCGTGTAGCCTGTAGCAGACTGTTGGGGCAAGTGCTGTGAGTAGCAGCAGCGCCTATGAAAACACAAAGACAAAGATCCCCCGTGTAGCCTGTAACAGACTGTTGGGGCAAGTGCTGTGAGTAGCAGCAGCAGCGCCTATGAACACACAGACAAAGATCCCCCGTGTAGCCTGTAGCAGACTGTTGGGGCAAGTGCTGCGAGCGAGTAGCAGCGCCTATGGACACACAAAGACAAAGGTCCCCCGTGTAGCCTGTAACAGACTGTTGGGGCAAGTGCTGTGAGCGAGTAGCAGCGTCTATGGACACACAAAGACAAAGATCCCCCGTGTAGCCTGTAGCAGACTGTTGGGGCAAGTGCTGCGAGTAGCAGTGCCTATGAACACACAAAGACAAAGATCACCCATGTAGCCTGTGGCAGACTGTTGGGGCAAGTGCTGCGAGTAGCAGTGCCTATGAACACACAAAGACAAAGATCCCCGTGTAGCCTGTAACAGACTGTTGGGGCAAGTGCTGTTAGCGAGTAGCAGCAGCGCCTATGAATACACAAAGATCCCCCGTGTAGCCTGTAACAGACTGTTGGGGCAAGTGCTGTTAGCGAGTAGCAGCGCCTATGAACACACAAAGACAAAGATCCCCCGTGTAGCCTGTAGCAGACTGTTGGGGCAAGTGCTGTGAGCGAGTAGCACAGCGCCTATGAACACACAAAGACAAAGATCTCCCGTGTAGCCTGTAACAGACTGTTGGGGCAAGTAGGCAGCAACACGCGCGCCCCGGCCACCTTTGTCTCCCCAGTGGTGTTAGTTACATATCTCACACCAGGTACTCATTTGAGGCCGAGTCGACCAAGGGGAGGCCCACCAACCGTTGCACTGTCGCTCCCCATGTGCACACCAGTCACTCGGTAGCCGCAGACACACACCACACACATCACACACATGCACATACACCGCACACACACCACACACACACACCACACACACACACCACACACCCCCCACACAACACACACACCCCACACACACACACACACCACACATCCCCACACACACACACACCAGTCACAAACCACACACACACACTACACACACACACACCCCCCACAGACACACACACACACAGTCACAAACCACACACACACACCACACACACACACACCAGTCATACACCACACACACACCACACACACCCATACACACCACACACACCAGTCACAAACCACACACACCACACCACACACCACACACTCACACCACACACACACTACACCACACACCACACACACCCCCACACCACACACACACCCCACACACCCCACACACACCACACACACCACACACACCAGCCACACCAAATACCTAAGTTGGCTAAATTTCAGCTCTGAACATCACGAGTGTGAAAGTGCTGCCCCCTAGTGCGTGAGTGGACCGGAGTGTCACTTGAAGAAGCAGCAGAAGCAGGAGAAGCGGACCTCCGAGGTAGCTCTGCAATATCCGCTTCCGTGAAGCCCGTCCATCACAAACAAACCGCGGTCTCGGCTGCTCCGCACGGATTGCCCAACCGGCGCTTCTTCTCTCGACGCGGCCTCACGCCGAACGCGCGCAAATCCGCTGATAATGTTGGCGGCAGGCCACGTCGTAGACAAAACACCCAAAATAAATATCGACGGTTACCGCCGAGACGGACGAGCGGTCTCGGAGCGCCGATGCCGGCGACGGCGGCGATGACAGCGATGATGACAGCGGATGACGACGACGACGACGACCCGCGTATTGACGAGCGCTGGGGTCGTGCCGCGCCGACACAGCCGACGTGACCCCCCCGGGGAGGGGAGGGGGGGGGCGGTCGGTGTGCAGGGGCCGGGGGTGTAGGGTGGCCGCGCGTGTGGGCGATGACGCGGAGGCGATGGGATTAGCTCGCGAATCGATGGCGGTTTGGACGCGGTCAATAACTGCCCCCAGCGATAATGAGCCGAGTCATCAAGCCAGCCCCCCCCCACCACCCCCACAATCCACCGCTCCCCCCCACCACACACCCCCAACCGCCCCCCCCCCACCACACCACCGCTCCCCCCCACCTCGCTCAGCGTCGGCGTATCGGGGTTGAGTTCACGAGCTCGCCCCCCCCCCCCCGACCAATGCTACGAGACGTCGGGGCGGAGGTCACGAGGTCGTGGAGGTCACGGGAGGTCACGGAGGTCACCGAGGGCGTGGGTAATTGTGAATTTCAACGCGGCATGAGCGAGCCACGGACGGCCCCGGAAACGGGAAACAGCCGAGTTAGATTCCCGATCACCGCCACGAGCGTCGGTGACGAATATTTGCACCAGTCCCGGGCCTCGCCTAGGTCGACTTGGCCTCAAAACCGGTACCTGCTGCGGTGCGTAAACATCAGAGACTCGGGGAGACAAAGGCGGCGACCACGGGAGAACACGCAGACGCCAAATATACAACGGGCGTCAGGGTCGAGATCGAATCCACGCGAGCTTCCTGCCTACCAGGTGAAGTAGTTAATATTTCCTACCAAAAGCGGTCCCCCTCTTGGCGTGCGATACGGTGGGAGGTGAGTTTTCCGATAAGACGTTATCGCGATGGCAGATTTCCCATCGCTTTGTAATTATACTTCAGCCTCCCTCGCTCCTCAATGTCTAACTCCTCCTCTTCCTCCTCCTCCTCCTCCGTATCTCACTCGATGTCTCAATGATGACGACGACGCTCTCGTAGACAGAGGAGCAACCCCAGGCGAGGGAGGAAAGACGACACCAACAACCGGTCCCCCAACCCCTTTGCCCCAACGTGCATTGCGCGGGGCCTACACGGGGGCGGGGGGGGGGCACGGTCTTTGGGGGAATAACTCTGTGGTTCTTTCGGTAAGTCGCG